>CABFWO010005240.1:0-21292 GCA_902155825.1 Timema genevievae
ATCCTATTGGAGGATTGGAGGGGGAAAAAAACTAGAGTGGAAAATAAATAATATCCCCCCGGACCTACATACTAGGACTATTGGGAACTTTATACTAATGAGTACCATTAGTAGTGCGCTGTGATGAAAAAAAAAATGGTATTCAAGTGAGGGGGGAATGTAACAGGGGAACAATTATTGGGCGCCATAATGTAGTGACTTTCCTTCCTTACTCAAATACGATCAATTTATTAATGTACTCACGTTTCGATCTGCAAAGATAATTGCAAGCCATCCAACAAACAAAGGGACGTTTACTATCTGTATCAGAGTCTTCCTTCCAAAGATATTTGCCAAGTATCCTGCCGGGAGCGCTCCGAATAGAGCGCCTATACCCAATAGGGAGCTGATCAAGGCGCCTTCTTCCTCTGTCACCGCGTCACTCGCTTGCACATCCGTTTCGGAACGTATAGAAAAGTTGGCCAATCTGCTATGTTTCGAGTCTTGTATCTTGTAGCTGAAATTATCCGGTGAATCTATAAATACATATAACATATTATGGTTTTAATTATTATTATTAGCACCGCGTCTTACTACCCATTCGGGCTATACGCTATTACGTTAATGTGTAATGGTAGGGTGATTGTGAGATGAAATGGAGGACCTACAGTTTAACGTGGGATCCGAACCACGGTGGAGGCACCGAACCACGGTGGAGGCCTGGCATTCCACACATTCACAAGTTGTGATTAATACACGTCTTGTCAGAGGTGAAGGAAGGGTTTTAGCAATCAAATAAATCTGTGCCGGGACCGAGGATTGAACCCCGGACCCCCAGTACAGAAGTCTGACACCTTACCCCGAGACCGTCAGGTCACCTGGGTTTTAATTAAATAACCTCTTATTTCGTAAGGCTGTGCGCATGACGCATAATTAAAGTGAGCGTGGAGGGAACTCGGGTTGAGAGCATTGCATTTGCAGTTTTTTATGTAAAAAAAATTCAGTAGAAACATATAGTTTTAATTCATATATGTGGTGACTTCGAAATTTCTTGAATATCTGTCAAGGGGTGTCCTGGAATTTAATGACAATTTTTTTATCTTCATTTAGAAAGTTTCTCATCTGATGCCGCTTTGCTCTTGACAGATATTCAACATCTGTTGATACCAGGTGACCTGGCGGTCTAAGGGTAAGGTGTCAGACTTCTGTTCTGGAGGGGTCCGGGGTTCAATCCTCGGTCCCGGCACATATTTAAAGATAGGATCAAATATTATAAAACCAACCACTAGTGCGCCCTAAGAGTGATATATCGGGTCAGGCTCCCTTCCACAATATCACAAATGACTATAATATAAACTTAAAAAATATGAACTACAACTATATTATAGATATCTGGAAATGTTTCAAATATATAGGCTACATTTTAAGACTAAATTTATTGACTTGATATTCAAAAGGTATACAATCATACGCATTTTAAATGTCCCCTTAAAATTGAAAACTGGAGAAAATAAAGTGCAGAAATACAAGATACGAGACATAATATGCCCCCTTACACTTAAATATTTCTAGATATGCCTCTTAAAACAAAAGAAACAATAAGTTATGATAACCGTAACATGTTTGCCTTTACTGACTTACAAACTTGTACATTTTAACAAAAAATTCAGCCGAGTTAAAAGAAGTCAAAATTGTTTTATCAGTATAGATCTGTGCCTTGGCAAGAAATAGAAAATCACTGTTGCCTGAAGTGGCGTCACTTCTAGAGCGAAATATTTTTATCTCCGATGCAAAGGCAATTACTTGGCATGCTCAGTATATATGGTAACAAGTCTATTCTACAGACCTATTTATATCTGACATCAGATAACTTCCTTGGGAAAAAACGAGCAATTTATATCCAAACCTAATTAGAAATGTTACAAATACAAATTTGAAATTAATTAATGGTTAATTTTATGGATAATATTTGAAACTGTTGTCATTAAAAAATCATTTAATTTACAAAATAATACCTCTGTTCTATTAATTATAAACGTACAATGTTTGAAAACAAAGTACTTAGGAAAAACATTGTGTCGAAAAAAATTATGAAATTAAAGAAATGAATGAATTACTATGAAAATAATAACTGAGATCAAAATCGAAGTCTTTATTTTCTAAAATGTTCTTTCTACACCTTACAGACTACCCTCCCTTTAACATGAATGGTAGCAAGTTTACCTTGATGAATTACACTATGACCCTATTATTATAAAATAAACCATAATGGAATAATCTAAGGCTACATTACAGGGTAAAATGACGTGTACAATATACATAGAGCTTACGTATTTCATCAATGTAGTCAATTTCAGCATTGGTGTTGGAGTTGTTCGCAAGGTTTCCTTGGAGATATGGCAACGCAGGAGAACTCCACCCGTAACAACATCCAGAACATATCATCCCGAATGTTGCTGTGGACATAAACATTAAATAGGCACTTAATAAGGAAAAAACGGATATATAAAGTGTACGTCAGGCTTAGCAAAATTAGTGTTACTATTCTCAGAGCGTAAATAGTTCAATAACCTATCACATATGTTCACATGGTTAATTGTTTGAATGGTCATCCACAATCCATCCAATTTTGGAATAGTGAAAACCGACAGCTAGCGGAAGATGTTTTGCAAACATTGTTTGATAGTCACTCGTTTTTAATATATTTGGAATTTAAAAGGAATTCAACGGGTCATTTTGAAAGAAACGTCTTAAGCTTGCCGCGCACATAATCGGATCGGAACAGAATCGGAACTCTACGAATGGAGACGAGTTTTGTCCGGACACTGTTTGGAATTTTTGTCAATCGGAAGGAAGCAGCCAATGAGGGTACATATATTTTAATTGAAGATGATTGATAGCAGAAGTGAAGAGGGTATGCCTGTTATTTCTACTTATTTATAATCCCTGTTGTGATGAACCTGTTTCAGGAAAATAGCAAATTCACGTGCGGAACGAGCAGAACATCTTTTACTATAAATACAATAAAAAAAAAGACATAAACTAACGAAAGTGTTATGAAACTGACCAGTTGGCTTGAGTCAAACAAAGCCGCCAATAAATTAACGATACTAAAGTTTTGAAACACCTGCTACCTCCACTAACTGGCAGAAATTTTAATCAAGATCATTCATAATATCATTTACTTTTTAAAGTTTTAATGCATGGTGAATAAAAGACGGACAATATGATAATGTTTTACAAATTGTGACATTTTACTTACGAGTTTCCTTTAAAATTTCTTTGATTTCTTCCCCAGAATTTCCCTTTATAACACTGTCACAATGATAGTTGTTACTAATGTCATAAATCACAGGGTGTAGTTGAACCAAATTGATTAATTTTTCGTCCGAAGGCATATTTAACTAAACAAAAATCGCCGGCGAAGAGGAAGTGAAAACCAACAGGTGTATAGATGAGCGTGAGCATAAGTGAGTGTATAGATGAGCGTGAGCATAAGTGAGTGTAAAGAATGGTCCAACACCTGAGGACGGGCATGCGCATAGCTTCGGAATCCGTCAAACTATTCCCTTCATGGCAAACTGATTTGGTCCGTTCCGTTTGGACGTAAAAGTTTCCGTTCCGTTTGGACGTAACGTTTCCGTTCCGATTGGACGTAACGTTTCCGTTCCGATTGGACGTAACGGTTGGGTTCACGCACCGTTTGCAAAATAAAAACATATAATTTTGAAACAAAGATTTTGTATGGCTCTTTGTCAAAGTTATATATAAAAAAAAGTGTGTTTATTTTGGTGGCCAGTTATAACAAGATTCAAGTGTGAATAAAACTCGTCTTTATTTATTATTTCATGTAGGTACTATAATATTTCTGGTTGCCACAAACTTGAAAAAAAAAATCGTTTTATTATTATATCTTGTTCTTTCAATAAATTACGAAAAAGATATTAATATAATAATCCTAATGGACGTATTATTAGAATCGTTTGAGAGCACTTAATAAAGTAATAATATAGTATTACTGAGCTAATATCAATTATTTCCGAATATTAGTGACTTTCAGTCAATGTTTGCATTGAAGAAACTTCTGCTGGCCTTCCACCTCTTCAAACCATGGCGGCCCTAGAAGTCTTTGCAAAGTAGAAATAGTGAACTGAAGATATGAGTATGTTGATTCTCCTTTAAATTCTGACACCTTAGCTAAGTCAGTAGTATGTGTGTGTCTGTTTACTGAGTCAAGGGTCCCGGGTTCAATGCTCGACATGACCGAAACACGTATAATTGATGAAATGTTGGCTTAACCCTTTCACACTGATGAATTAAAATGCCGGGGGACTGGATGTTGTGCTTGTCTTAGTCTTAAGTTAGCTACAATAGGCCTGGCAAACCGGTAGTAGAGAATATATGGCTTGAATAAAAAAATCGAAACTGCACTGGAAACTGCAATGGATGTAAAAAAAATCCTTAAGTTGCGGCCGAAAGTAGCGCAAATATTTTTACAGCTTTTATAGAATAGAAATTTTTTTAGCCAAACTAAATCAAATATTTCTCCAGTAGCATCATAGTGTTTAGTTTTCTGCACATTCTAATATCAACAGATCTTAAATATCTGTCAAGGGTGTCCTGGAATTTAGTCAAAAAAAATTTAAATAACGAGAAAAAGTTTTGATAAAATTTCAGGACACCCTTGACAGATATTTAAGATCTGTTGATATTAGAATATGCAGAAAACTAAACTCTATGTTGCTACTGGAGAAATATTTGATTTATTTTGGCTAAATAAAAATGTAATGCTATAAGAACTGCAAAATTACTCGCGCTCCCTTCTGCCTCACCTTAAGGCCCTTGGCCCTGTCGAGTGCAAGTCTAAAACCTATTTTGTGGGAGGGTGGGCGGGAGGGTGAAAGGCGTGGCGTGGCTTCACAACCGACCAAAGTATCCTTCCGCGCCAATAAGAACAGATGAGTCACGGAAACCGCAGATGGTGCTAGCTACTAGACAGGTTTTGCGGAAAAATTATACGTTTGGAAATATCGGTTTTCTCGATAGCGAGTGAAATTTTTATGTTGATATTTTCACCACCTCTTCTAAGATAATGTATCGATGTTTATTAATCGTTACATTTTGTTTATGAAGTCGGCAGTTTTCTATTGAAAAATGTCAATTTTATCGATATTTGATCACTATTAAAATTATAGGGGAGGCGTGCATATAAAAATATAATCAACATGATTCTATTCTTGAACAAACCGTTGCCGAAAAAATAATAATTGCAAAATAAAAATTCTTTAAGATGACCGTTTATCCCCATGGCTCTGCATTTCCACGCCAAATGAAAAGCACAAATCGCCTTAAATACAGGGTGTTCTCCTGTAATGCTTGTTTTTATCACGTGATTTGTGTATAACGCGATCAGTGAAATAGGAATAGCTTTCTGATAGCGAGATCCCGAAAACTGCTCTGAAGCTATTTTCGAGTATAATATTATAATAGTCCACCCTGTGGCTTGGGTCAGTGTTTTATTCAAGCCATATATTCTCCACTACCGGCTTGCTAGGCCTGTCCTAGCTTTATATGCCTTATAATATAACTTACTAGGATAGGCACAACATCCAGTCCCTGGCTGTTAATTTATCAATACGAAATGGTAAGCCCATATTTTCACCAATAATTAATTTTCGGCCATACCGGGAATCGAACCCGGGACCCTTCGCTCATGCTACCGACTGAGCTAAGGTGTCGGACTGTAATATAATAGTAAATTTGTGTTCTAGGGGACTAGGCCTACATGAAAGTCGAGCATTTTCTAATCCAAGACTTTTGAATTAAATGCGAATCTTAGTTTACTAACTCGAATCGAACATTTTTTAAATAAATGCTTTTCGAATCGAATCCAAATCGAAACCTAGGATAAATTTTATATATATGGGGTTCCATATAAAAAGTAATTTAACTAAACCGTGTCCAAATAATAACTAGATATTACGAAATTCACAAATTTATATGGTCAAGTAATATAATAAATCTATTGACGACATCTTTAAAAAATTGAATTATTCAAATGTTTGTCAATATTATAAATATATATATATATATCACCTTATTTTACTGCCTATTAAGATTATACGCACAGAGTATGGAAATTACTCTTAATGAGTTAGGGGTGAGAAAGGTTGAATTTTAGATGACGTGTACCAACATTTGCATGGAAGGAAAGTGGAAAAATACCTACGTTACACCTAACTTTGAATCTAATATGGATCTCCCGTCATCTGCAGGCCAGTATGTATACTTCGAGAATGACGCCTTAAAACCATGCGTCCACCGAAGCAGGTTGGAATATGTTTGGATTTGGAATTTTGTATCTTATACCAATTTTTTAAATACTAAGATTTGTAATTTAGCTGTCAGATAAGTTTCTTCCTATGAACATTGGACTGTAGTAACTTTTCTAGCTGTCAGATAAGGTTCTTCCTATGAACATTGGACTGTAGTAACTTTTCTAACTGTCAGATAAGGTCCTTCCTATGAACATTGGACTGTAGTAACTTTTCTAACTGTCAGATAAGGTCCTTCCTATGAACATTGGACTGTAGTAACTTTTCTAGCTGTCAGATAAGGTTCTTCCTTTGAACATTGTACTGTAGTAACTTTTCTAGCTGTCAGATAAGGTTCTTTCTATGAACATTGGACTGTAGTAACTTTTCTAGCTGTCATATCAAGTTCTTCCTATGAACATTGGACTGTAGTAACTGTTCTAACTGTCGGATAAGGTTCTTCCTATGAACATTGGACTTTAGTAACTGTTCTAGCTGTCAGATAAGGTTCTTCCTGTTCTAGCTGTCAGATAAGGTTCTTCCTATGAACATAGGTCTGTAGTAACTGTTCTAGCTGTCAGATAAGGTTCTTCCTATGAACATTGGACTGTAGTAACTGTTCTAGCTGTCAGATAAGGTTCTTCCTATGAACATAGGTCTGTAGTAACTGTTCTAGCTGTCAGATCAAGTTCTTCCTATGAACATTGGACTGTAGTAACTTTTCTAGCTGTCAGATATGGTTCTTCCTATAAACATTGGACTGTAGTAACTTTTCTAGCTGTCAGATAAGGTTCTTCCCATGAAAATTAGACTGAATCGTGTTATTTCACCGCCTCCTTCAAGTCCTGTTTATTAACTCTCCCCCCTCCCGCTGGCCTCGATACATCCCGGACTGTTACACGTCCGTAAACCATCACCATCAGTCGCCGGAATTGGTGTCACGTGTGTGTATTTCTGTTTCTAGAACTCTCTCAGCATAGCGCACGTAATCACAAGATACAGACAGTATTGTATTTGTGAACATTTCTACCTTGAGATTATGATGCGCCCCCGAACTAAAAAAAAAGTGTTTCCTATGATTCTGTCTGTCTCCATATTTGTCTGTCCATCCCTTTGCCTATCTGTCTGTCTCTATATCTGTCTGTCCGTCCCTTTGCCTCTCTGTCTGTCCGTCCCTTTGCCTCTCTGTCTGTCCGTCCCTTAGCCTATATGTCTGTTTATATATCTGTCTGTCCGTCCCTTTGCCTATCTGTCTGTCTCTATATCTGTCTGTCCGTCCCTTTGCCTGTCTGTCTATCCGTCCCTTTGCCTCTCTGTCTGTCCGTCCCTTTGCCTATATGTCTGTCCGTCCCTTTGCCTGTCTGTCTGTACCGTCCCTTTGCCTGTCTGTCTGTCCGTCCCTTTGCTTATCTGTCTGTCCGTCTCTTTGCCTATCCGTCTCACCCTTTGCTTGTCTGTCTGTCTGTTCGTCCGTCTCTTTGCTTGTCTTTCTGCCTCTATTATCCGTCCGTCCCTTTGCCTGTCTATCTTCCTGCCTCCATATCTGTATCTCCGTTTTTATCTGTCCTATATGTCTGATATCTTTCAGTGCAGACAAAGTTACCTGTATTTGCATGGATAGAGATTGGGGAAACCATTTAAGGGGAAAAAATCCTCGTTTAATCAGGTCTGGAATTCGAACCCCGGCTTCTCTTTCATATTTGATACTAGACTAGACGAGCGTATTATATTTAGTCCCCGTGCTCCACCTTAAATTGTTTCGTGTTAAATGACAATATTCACTTCTTCTTAAAATGACTTTGCTTTGCGTGTAATTAGTTCGTGCCATTGCCTGTCATGACGATGAAGTACGAGTCAATTTTAGGTTGGGGTCATATTTGTGAAGTCATTGTGGCTACAGACGGGGAAAAGTCAGGGAATCTTTGGTTTCGGAGAAATGTTAGGGAATTTAATACAATATAAGGAAAAGTCAGGTAATTAAATAATTGAATAATTCTACATTTATTAGGTGTTAACACCTCACGACAGGTCCATTCCTTTTGTCACTGAACTTAGACCGCCAATGCACCCTGTCCTCTGTCTCCTTCTTCAGCTCCCAGAATTTTCTTCTTTCCTTCAAGTTATCCATTATTTGAATCCTCCTTCTTCCTAAGCTCTTCTTTCCCTCAACCTTTCCTTCTATGACTTCATGCAGAAGACAGTTCTTCTTAAGGATGTGTCTTATCCAGATTGCTTCGTACCGAAGAATCACATTCAAAATGGTTCTCTTCTCACCCACTCTTCTTAGGACTTGTTAATTTGTCACCTTGTTTGTCCACATGATCTTCTCAAGCACCACTTTTCAAAGTTCTACAAGTATTTCTTTTCCGTCTTCCTGAGAGTCTAGGGGCCGAATGCAAGAACTTGACTAAGTGGATGCTATGTTTACACTATCGTGGGTTTGCTGGCGTCACCGTTGGTTTTAAAAAAAGGTGAAGATAGAATGTGTTAAGGACCACACTATCGCTCCACTAAACATTCACTTCCATTAATACTCTCGTATGGATTACTTTAAAATTATAGGACACCTTAACTCAGTTGGTGACCCGCCTCGATGGCGTAGTTAGCTAACACGCTAATTTTGTGTTGAGCTAAACTGCTGAGGACGTGGAGATCGAGGTTCGGTTCACGGTTGGATGAACTTGGGATGGCTCTTCCTCCAAATGGTTTTCCACTCTCTGGGCTAGGAATTGGGAAGGTTGAACTTAAAGGAAGTGAACCCGCATTTGCGTGGAAGGAGAGTGGAAATTCGGGTTCACTTCCTTTAAGTTCAACCTTCCCAATTCCTAGCCCATTGGCGTAATTAGTACATTTTTAAGCGTATAACCCGAACGGGTAGTAAAATGCGGTGCTAAATAATAATAATAATAATAATAAACTCATTTGCTAGCGTGTTTTTCTATTAAGCAAAGGGTCCTGGGTTTAATTCCCGGCATGTCCTAAAAATGTATGATGGGTTATATGTGGGTTTCCTCTTTAATAACGCTGAATTAACGGCCGGTGTTGTGTCTGTTCTTGATTTAAGTGGGTTAAGTCATGTGCTGATATAATCAGTCGGTTCAGAAAGTGCACGTTAAATACCTCAAATAAAATAATATAATTTATATTTACATTATTAATCAGATGAACTAAGAACGTATATTCGGTTACTTTATTTTTTTCCTCCACCCCCGCCATTGTGGTAACAAGTAGAGTTTCCAGTTTTCAAATAACGGGCTTCCAATTAAAATCCAGCTGTATTTAACTCAACCCTAGGACATACACAACAACCAGTCCACCGGCACAGAAAGGTTAACCCTCAATAATTGTACCTGTGACGTTTCTTTTTTCGGCCGCGCTGTGAATCAACTAAGGAAAAAACTTTTTTGAGTTCTTTTAAAAGGCCCCTACATGATCAGTCAGACTGTCAGTATTAATAAAGTAATAATTAATACTGACAGTCTGATTGATCCTGTAGGGACAGTACTTATGGATGGATAGACTTAAGAAAATACTGATGTGATCCAAATTTCCTGATCACATCAGTATCAGTGCATCAGTCTTGAAAATGGTGGTAGAGACTGACAGTAATACTGACCTTGTGCGCGCGTTTGTCAGTATTTCCTTCAGTCTCAGTAGCAAACATGGTCTGCACACGGCTTTGTCTTATCATCCATGTTGTTGCACGTTGCATGTTGCATGTTGCATGTTGCACGCAGGAGCTGAGACTGATAAAAATAATTATACGAAGACTGACCATGTACTGTCTTGTTGTAAATACTGATGCATACTGACAGACAGACTGATCGTGTAGGGGCCCTTTAAGCAGACGAGTCACCAACCTAGACCAATGATTGGACAGTAAACTTAGTTGATCGTCGAACAGTTAAGGTATGGCTACACGGAGTCGACCCCCCGCCCCGCATTTTCTAACCATCTTTATATTCTTTATAGACTGAGTTCTATTACAAAATAAGTTTGTATTTTTATTTTTACTTGTATAGGTTTTCACCTGTTTTCATAAAATTAAGTTAGCTATTAATTACAAAGAATAAAGTTTTAAGTTAGCTAATAATTAAGAATAAGAATGTTTGTTGTTCAATAAGTTGTTTATCTTGTACGTAATGTTGTAAACAATGACTACAGCGTCACACGTGACACGGCTCTGAAAGAAATGTCTAGTTTTACCATGAAAACAGACTTCGGAAGCTCCCGAACATGTTATTTCCGGTGGTAGGTGGCTACACGGTCCGCAACGCACCGCACCGCACCGCACCGCAAAAGTGCGGAGCAATGCTCTCTCGACGATTCATCCGCGCCGTTGCGGTCAGACTCGTGTAACCACTTGCATTTAAAAACATGGATAGCATTCCACCGGAAAAATGCGGTGCGGTGCGGCCCCGTGTAGCCGGTCCTTAAAATGGTTGATCGAACAGTTAAATGGTTTAGCGTCATCGTGGCATCGATGACTCTCTGCGAGGTAAACACAAGTCATTGACGGGAAGTGGGTGACTCGCCAGCCGTGTCTTTTAGCTCATGGTCACGCGCGACGCCGTTCATGAAAAAGGAAACAAAAATAAATACGAGTCATACCAAGGGTGGAAAAAAATTGCCCCAGTCAACTTTAATTTAACCCGCTTTGGAGATCGAATGGTCTAAGGCGTCATACTCTCAAGAGACTGGACTGCACATGACGAGGAGAGACAAGAGTTCGAATCCGGTTCTGGTTTACTGAGGATATTTTTTTTTTCTAAACTGTTTTCCAGTCTCGTTTCGCAAACACGGGTACACTTATTCTAAATTTAACCTACCTAATTCCTAACACACTTGTGTAATTAGTACCCGCCTTGGTGCCGTAGTTAGCTAGCGCGCTAGTTTCGTGCTGTGCTAGACCGCCGAGGATGGGGAGATCGAGGTTACTCTCGCTCGGGTGAACTAAGGGTGGTTTATCCTTAATGGTATTCCACTCTCCCTCCACGGAAATGCGAGTTCACTTCCTCTATAGCCAACCTTCCCAATACATAACCCATTAGCATAAATAGTAGGCCCCTACTTAAGCGTATAACTCGAACGGGTAGTAAGACGTATTGCTAAGTATTATTATTATTATTATTATTATTATTATTATTATTATTATTATTATTATTATTATTATTATTATTAGCACCGCGTCTTACTACCCGTTCGGTTTATACGCACTTACGCTAATGTGTAATGGTAGGGTGATTGTGAGATGAAATGGAGGACCTACAGTTTAACGTGGAACCCGAACCACGGTGGAGGCCTGGCATTCCTCACATTCACAAGTTGTGATTAATACACGTCTTGTCAGAGGTGAAGGAAGGGTTTGGCAATCGGATAAATCTGTGCCGGGACCGAGGATTGAGCCCCGGACCCCCAGCACAGAAGTCTGACACCTTACCCCTAGACCACCAGGTCACCCCCCGTGTATATAGATTGCGGCTTCGCTATTAAACAATTGTAAACTTTGATATGATAATCCTCGTTGCAAATACTTTCATTTAAAAAAAAATTATAGGTTTGGTAAAATTCAAGAAATTGTTGTCGAAAGAAATGTTCATTTTCTTAAGTTGCGGCTTCGCCTTTGTATATTTACGAATTTTAAAATATCCAGGCACATCTTCTTTGTGTAAGCTTTAATGTTAAAAATTAATTATGAAAATTGGTTATGTGGAACTGCGGGCATAATTTATTCTCTGAAAAGGAATCGCTCTCTATGTTTCAAATATATAAAAAAAAATTTCCCAGATTGCGATCGCCGACTTCCGTGACTCACCCGGCCTTCGAACGTAAGCGTTGGACGTCATAGGAGTTAGTTGGAGGGGGAGGGGGGGGGGGAAAGAAAGTTTCAGTCTGTAAGAACTAATTCCCTTTTGTTTGAACCCTGTCCCATATACCCGGTCATTAACTTTAGAATCCGCGTTTACAGTTTTGTATTCTTGTGACGCGCGCCAAGGAAATAACTTCTTGTCCTAGAAAGAGAGAGGAAAACTGCGAAAAGACGCGTTGTGTAATTCCACTTTCCAGGAGAGGTAGAAATCGACGTTGATATTTTCTTTACCGATTTATTTTCTTCTTCTTCTCTGGATCTCAGACTCAGAAGAGGTAGACAAATGAACAAGTCCTAAGAAGAGTGGGTGAGAAGAGAACCATTTTGGATGTGATTCTTCGGTACAAAGCAAATTGGATTCGGACACATCCTTAGGAGGAACTGTCTTCTGCATGACGTCAAAGAAGGAAAGGTTAAGGAAGAGGGAAGCTAGGAAGGAGGAGGAAACAAATATTGGATTCGAACCCCGATCTCCCCGTCTTCAGCAGGCCAGTCACACGATAGTGACGCCTTAGACCATTCGGTTACTGATATGAATGTAAAGAAATCCTGATTTTAGTTTTAAAATTAAGGTCGATAGGCTGATAGCAGATTTTTTAATGTTGTTCCAAACTATAATAGAAAATATGAGGAAGTGTCTTACCATTTTATTTTAATTCTTTATCTGTTTGCGTACCATAATATGAAAACCAAGTCGTCAAACGACTATTTAATTACTCGGCACAGGATGTGGTTTGTGTCGCAAATATTTTGCTGTGTAATTGGCAGTTAAAATAGAACTTTTTAATTGACTGGTGGCTGATAGCATCAAGATTTGGGCGACGCTTTCACGCTTTCTCACGTCTTTTAGAGGGGCAATTACGTTGGGGATGTAGGGCACATGAAGAAAAGGTCGGTGTATTTGCAAATTTTAATAGCAAAACAGTCTTGTTGCCATAATAAATCACATAATTCACCAGTAGAAACAAGAGTTTAATTTTCTTCACACGGTAATATCAACAGTTGTTGAATATATGTCAAGGGTGTCCTCGAATGTAATGACAACTTTTTATATTCGTTTAAAAAGTTTCTCATCTAATACCGCTATGCCCATTACAGATATTCAACAACTGTTGATATCACCACGTGAAGAAAATTAAACTCTATATTTCTACTTGAGAAATATTTGATTTATTTTGGTAAAAATATTTTTTTTTATATATAAACTGTTAAAGAACTGACCTTGACTCGCTATTACACTCCCACCTTAATGGATTGCAGTGAGCTAAGAAGCTGTCAGAGGCGTTAAGACTCATATTAAACTTAAGGCACTCTCCTAAAGTGACCGATCGCACGAAAGTAGTCCGCCGCACTGCCACCAGAGGGTGTTGGGAACTTTCTGGCAAACCAATCAGCTCCCTCTAATGAAACAATAACAAAATAAATTATACAGATACACCTCGCATACTTTCTCGCTCCTTCACCTCAAATTGGAGATATTTTCTTAAAACCCGTAAGATGTATAAAGCTAAATAATATTCCTAGATGCAGAAACTTAATGAAAAAGAACGCATCAAATTTCACCAAAGAGCATAAATGAAATAATGTAACCTGTTACATAAACAAATTGAATAATAGGAACATTACTGTTCACCAAAGAGCGTAACAATCAACTTACTCATTTTCCAGGCCTCAATTAAAAAAATTTGTTTGCTTATAGATTGGAAACTATTGGCTTTATAAGAATATGTTTCAAATAAAAGTGTTTTTTTTAATAAGTCTACAACTTTCTACTTCTTGCACGCGCTATAGGCTACAGACGCCGTTTCAACAAAGAAGAAACATTCAAACGGTAATTTTCATGATTGTGTGTTTAAATAATGTAAAAACTGTTAAAAGAAAGGCGTAATTAAAAACAGATTGTTTGTTATTAAAGTTTTAACTGCAAAAAATGACAAAAAATCAATATATGGTCTTGCAGATCATATGGCTTGGCGAATGGATACATGAGAGTAGATATAGTAACTTCTGCTATGCTACGATTTAAACTGCTTTAGAATCAGCGTGGTGGGTAGGCTGAGGAGCACGGTTGCCACATCGTGGGAGTTTACACGTTACTACTATGCAAGCCTACTCAGTGACTGTCAAGAAATCTGGCAACGTGTATCGGTTGCTATGACTACTCTTCACGGATTGGTCGAGCATGTGACGAGCCTCCACTCCCCACTTGGGCTGCGCTGACCTCTATCCTAAAGCAGTTTAAAACGCAGTATAGCTGTATATTACCACCACTCCCGTGGCGAATAGATTATAAGTGGCATTGACAAAGAGGCCGGTATAATTTAAGGGAAATGTGCCCGAATTTGCGTGGAGGTAGTATAAAAAAAGTTACTTGCAAACAAGAATGAATGAGCTTCAACTCTTCGCATATAGTAAATTCTCTCAAGGATTAAAGATGAGAAAGGTTGAATTTAGAGGTAGTGTACCCGCATTTGCTTGAAGGGAAAGTGGTAAACTATTTAAGGGGGGGTGGAACACACTTTGTACGCACCTACCGGGATCTGAACCTCCTAATAGACCATTCATCCACCGAAGCGGGTCACCGACTAAAGTATCTTGCAGATTTCTATATTTTTTTTAAATAAGCCATTCAAGTTATAGTTCGTAACATACGCACGTAAATCTCAAGACTTGAAAGGGTTGGAAAACCCTTTCAACATTTCTCACTAATTTATTATGCCTTTGACGGTTGTTTTTCGTGTTTTTCTGTGCGGATGACGTTTTTTCGATGTTTGTATGGACGTCTCGTCTCTGCCGTCAATCGCTCATTACATCGGCGTCAATAAGGCTATTCACAGGGGTTCCTTGTGACCGTGGTAAAATTTTCCGTTGGCTCACTGCTTGCTCTTGTAGAGGGGGAAGTACGGTAAGTCTGATCAGGGCTGGACTGAGACGTCCGATACTATACAAGATCTATCTCCTGGATATTTACTAATTAGATAGCAAGACTTACAAACTAACTTAACCTAGGACGGTACGTCTAATACTACACACACAGCCCTAGCTCCTAGATATTTACTAATTGGATAGCAAGACTTACAAACTAACTTAACCTAGGACGGTACCTCTAATATTACATACCCAGCCCTAGCTCCTAAATATTTACTAATTGGATAACAGGACTTACAAACTAACTTAACCTAGGACAGTACCTCTAATATTACATACCCAGCCCTAGCTCCTAAATATTTACTAATTGGATAACTGGACTTACAAACTAACTTAACCTAGGACAGTACCTCTAATATTACATATCCAGCCCTAGCTTCTAGATATTTACTAATTGGATAGCAAGACTTACAAACTAACTTAACCTAGAACAGTACGTCTAATACTACACACACAGCCCTAGCTCCTAGATATTTACTAATTGGATAGCAAGACTTACAAACTAACTTAACCTAGAACAGTACATCTAATACTACACACCCAGCCCTAGCTACTAGATATTTACTAATTGGATAGCAAGACTTACAAACTAACTAAACCTAGAACAGTACATCTAATACTACATACCCAGCCCTAGCTCCTAAATATTTACTGAATGTATACTATAACCCAGGGTGAACTGGGAGACACCCCGGTGGGGTGGTATGATCTGGGCTGTCACAACTATATTATACAATTATCCATTCAATTATAAATTATCGCTTTTATTAGATTTTATTTGGCGACCTGGTAGTCTAGGGGTAAGGTGTCGGACTTCTGTGCTGGGGCTCCGGGGTTCAATCCTCGGTCCCGGCACAGATTTATCTGATTGCCAAACCCCTTCCTTCACCTCTGACAAGACGTGTATTAATCACAACTTGTGAATGTGTGGAATGCCAGACCTCCACCGTGGTTCGGATCCCACGTTAAACTGTAGGTCCTCCATTTCATCTCACAATCACCCTACCACTACACATTAGCGTAAGTGCGTATAACCCGAACGGGTAGTAAGACACGGTGCTAATAATAATAATAATAATAATATTTTAATCAAAAATTCCAGTGAATAAGCCTTAGGGTGCCCAGAATACACACGAGTAATTTGTGAAGAATATGCAATGTCATTAAATGGAGAGCATACCGTTTGTTATTGTTTATAAACAATTTCTTGAGCGTTTGTTTAGTGACTATTAACATTTTTTTTTAGCACAGCGTCTTACTAACCGTTTAGGTTGTATGCCTATATACTAATTACAATATTGTGTCAGAGATTAGGAATATTGAATTAAGAGGAGTGTACTCACATTTGCGTGGAGGGAGAGTGGAAAACTATTTAGTAAAACCACCCACAGTAAATACAGACCGGAATCGAACTCCGATCTCCCCTTTATCGGCAATCTAGTCTCTTGCGAGAGTAGCGCTATCGACCATGCGGCCTCCGAAGTAGGTTATTTAACTGTTATTATATTTGGAATATATACGCTGATTTTTTAATATCAAGCTCGTTCTGGAAGGTCTTATTTCGTACCGGAATCCTCTATATTTTAATTCTGCTAGGATAAAAGGCCTTTCACAACGATAGTAACTCGTCTGTTCTGAAGGTCTTTTATCCTACCATAATACTAATAAACAGTGGGATTCTGGTACGAAACAAGACCTTCCCAGATCGAGTTTGCTACCAAAATCCGAATATACACAAGTAGTGGGTGGAGAATAATTTTACATACCTACTTAAACATACAAAAAATAGACATTTGCCTATTGTTTGAAAATTTAAAACCATTTTTTGCTCGTGTCAGTAGAAAGTAGAAATTGATGATGTAATAGGACTAAATATTGACGTAATCATTGATAATGTAACTAAAATGACCTTGCGATTAAATTTACTAGAAATATAAATAGAACTACTTCACCACTTCAGCCCATACTGTAACATATTCTCAGGGTTATTTATGAATGTATGTTAAAAAGACAGTTCCGGTAAGTGAGAAATTGTCGCGTAGACGTTCAGCTATAACGCAGTATTTAATATTATATGAAGGCGTTATTACAAAATATGGTTCGGCCCAAAATAAAGTCGAAAGATTCCAACAGGGTTCTTTTTCCTTAACAACCCTATATTTTGAGTTTTATTAATATATAAAACAATATTGTTAAAATGTGACATTAGCTCATTCTCACCACCTTTAAAAAAAATCATATTCACGGAGCTATGAGACTAGGCTTGATGAAAAAGGACTCTAGATTTATCCTTCCTCTAACAAATACTGTAATTTTTCGATATTTGAGAACTAGCAACGAGCTTTCCTCTTTAACTTGAGATAAAAAGTTTCGTAGCTTTCTTTTCCTTTTTTCTTATTGATATGACAAAGGGTGGTTGATGGTGAAGGATGAAAGGGAGTGTAAGCTTAGACAGAATAGAGAAATAGTTCCAGAAAACGATACAGACCATTGTATTTTTAATACTTATGGCCTGACAGCGATTGATACTTCCTCGCTGACCGGGGTGGCCGCCTTAACAGTACCGTCATATTTGTAGTCCCGGTCCGCCTGGACCCTTCCAGTCCACCCCTGTGAGTGACAATAGGTACTGGCATGTGTGTGCAATGCACTGTTCACTGAAGGTCTTTGGTATCCCGTGTGTGTGACGATGTGTCGGGAGGAGGACCTTATTTGGTGATATGTGTCGCGGTCCATTTGACTAACACTGAAAATACCTAGAAACGAGTTTCGTAACAAAAAATTTCCAAGCACCGCGTCTTACTACCCGTTCGGGTTATACGCTTGTGTACTAATTAATCTAATGGTTTTAGTGTTGAGGAAGGATATATTTACAGGAAGTGTACCCGCATTTGCGTGAAGGTAGAGTGGACAACTATTTAGGAAAAAACCTCAGTACACCCAACCGAGATTCGAACCTTGATCTCCCCGTCATCGGCAGTCTAGTCTACTGTGAGAGTAGCTCCTTATACCATGCGGCCACCGAAGCAGGTAATAAATTTCTAGTAAACAAATGTAGATATATATATTCCACCGCGTCTTATACTACCTGTCCGGCTTATTACTTACATTGGGTGTGGATGTGGAAGCTATGATTTAGAGGAAATGTACCCAGATTTGTTGAGGTGGAAGAGTGGGAAATCATTTATGAAAAAAATCACCCTCATTACACCAAACTGGATTCGAATCTTGATCTCCTCGTCACCGGCGGTCCAGTATATAGCGAGTGTGACGTCCTAAACCATTCTACCACCGTAACGTACTAAATTATCACATGTCTGAAGAGGTTGGGTTTTTTTTTCCAGAGTAATAAACGATAAAATCCCTTTTGATTGCATTGTCAACATAATAATAATAGGAATAATAATAATCTATCTGGGCAGTTGCGTCCATCTGTCAATAAAAGCTTAAGATTTTAGAAAATGTTGACTAGAGGTTTCTAAAACTTATATCATTGTCCTTCATATAAAACAATATTTCTGTTTATTTTTTTATATTTGTCGTATTTGTCGTGTACTTCCTGAAACGACCGAGCATATCGGCAAACGGCTTGTAATTTAACTTAAATCTATAACGGACAACCCCTTTTCCCCCGGCTGTTAATTTATCACTGCGGAAGGCGAAACCTATATTTCACCACTGGTAAATTTACCGGCGACGGGACCCTTGGTTCAGTAAACCTTTCTTTTGGATGCATATCAATTTTAAATTGGCTCAGTAGAACTGTGGGGACCTGTTTTCTTAAATTATGGATTCGCTATTGAAAATTTATGTGTGTGTTTTTTTTTTCTATGACGGAGGAACGGAAGAACTTTAAGGCGGCCGCCTCGGTCAGCGAGAAAATATCAATCGTTGTTGGGCTTAAAATACGATTGTCTTTGTTGTATTTTGGAACTACTTCTAAGCTCTCGTCCTTCGTCTATAACCATCTTTTACCATTTCAATCTATAATAATAATAAAAGGAAGTGTTTGTATGTGTATGTGTGTGTGTGTGTGTGTGTTTGTTTGTGTGTGATGCCCAGCCAAATCTACGGCACGCATAGATTTGAAATTTTTAACATAGGTGGTCGGAAGGAGGTCCGATTGCAGCTCGAAGCCGGATTTTTAAATTTTTAATTAGCTTTTTAGTTAGGCTATTTTTTAACAAATTTTTAATTAGCTTTTTAGTTAGGCTATTTTTAACAAATTTTTGAAGAAAATATTTTTAATCTGGTTTAGAATTACTTTTCAGAGATAACGTTTCAAAAATGAAATCGGGCACAATGGGGGAGGGGGGGGGTCACGGGCAACGCCGTGCGAGGTCGCTAGTAGTAAAAGAGGGGGGAACTAAACTACAAAACTTCTTATATCGAGGTAAAGAGGAAAGAAAGCTCGCTGCTATGCTGAAGAAATTGCATCGTTACCTTTGGGAAACAGCGTTGTTATTCTCTTGTTTTTGTGTGGTCAATCTCCCCTCAAATATAAGACAAGTTTCGCAACGTTGGTTAGTCGATGTTGCCAGTATCTCCTTCTTACCCCAACACACCACCTACAGACATAACTTAAGAGCGAGGAGATTTGGCAACAGTTAACTGAGAAGAGCGAAGATAAAGCTTTTCTTCCTAAGACCTCAGCATTGATATTGGGTGTAGCTCTCAACTATCTTAATATTTTCTCTTGTGAGCTTATAAAAAATTAATGTTTTTGTTAGAATAAAGGTTAAATCTATAGACCTTTTTCATCAATACTACCCGCCTCGGTGGCGTAGTTGGCTAACGCGCCAGTGGTGTTGAGCTCGACTACCCAGGACGGGGAGATCGAGGTTCGAATCTCGGTCGGGTGAACTGGGGATGGGTTTTTCCTAAATGGTTTTCCACTCTCCCTCCACGCAAATGCGGGTTTACTTCCTCTATATTCAACCTTCCCCATTCCTAACCCATTAGCGTAAATAGTACCTAAGCGTATAACCCGAACGGGTAGTAAGACGCGGTGCTAAATTAAATAAATAAAATTCATCAATACTGGTCTCGTAGCTTCGCAAATATTTTGAAAAAGTTGTTGTAAGTAAGCTAATGATGTCAGAGTTTCGCACATTTTTATTTTATTTTAATGAAACTCAAAATTATAGGACTATTAAGGTAAAAGAGCTCTGTTAAAATCTTTAGAATGTATTTTGGCGTGAACCATATTTTGAAACAACGCATCGTGAAATTAAATATAGCGTTAAGAACTGAAATTCGGCGCGACAATTTCTCGCTTACCGTGGCGGCCCCTGTGCTGACAACTTTCCCGGCCCTAGTGCGCTGACCCCAATCTTGCACTGATAGTTTCTACTAATGCAGTAGATGTGTAGATCCCAGGTGCTAGGTACACATCCTGTGGGATGACGATACGCCGGCGGGTGTCCTTTGATTAAAATCTTTGGTATTTGTTTTCAAAAAGGTTATTAACATTATCGGATGTATTAAACGTGTTTTGGATCAACAATCAACATGGAAAATTTCCTGATTTTTCTGATGGTGGTGTCCAAGGTTGCGGTCGCATACGTACGTCACTGTTGCTATAAAGATAAGAGAGTTCCTGGTTTGATTCCCATGTTTTGTAGTATTTTGTTCTTGTTGATTCGCTTTTGATAGGAATATAAAATTAATTTAAAACTTTCTGATATGACTTAAAACTCATACAAGCGCTAAAAAGTATTAAACAAGCTCAATTTCTGGGTAGAATTAAGCAACCTTTCTTAAGGTGAGATGGAAGGGACCGGAGAAAAGGCCTGTGTTTTTGCAGTTTTTATGGCAAAATATTTTTTGGACAAAATAAATAAGATATTGCTCCAGAACAAACATAGAACAACAGTTGTTGAATATCTTTCAAGGGTGTTCTGGAATTTAATGACGACTTTTTCTCTTCATTTAAAAAGTTTGTCGTCTAATACTGCTATGCTCTTGACAGATATTCAACAACTGTTGATATCAACAAGTGGAGAAAATTAAATTCAATGTTTGTAGATACTGGAGAAATATTTTATTTATTTTGGCCAAAAAAGTTTTACCATAAAAACTTTAAATACGCTGTCTTTTTCTCACGCTTTCTTCTATCCCACCTTAATTATGGTTCATGGTCACTGCTAGGTGACTCGTGTGTGTGTGTGTGTGTGTGTGTGTGTGTGTGTGTGTGTGTGTG
>CABFWO010005240.1:25292-50802 GCA_902155825.1 Timema genevievae
TAAAACTTTCGTTCAAGACAGTCGCGCGTGTGGCGTGGAGTTACCAGTATCATAGAGTTTTCTAGTCCATCGTGCTACGTGTTTTACTTTAGGAGTCTTGTTTTTTTTAAATTGTGTCGAATGTGTTAAAACTTTTTTTATATATATACATATTTAATTCTGTCTGTGCACGAATTAATGAGTAGTTCGTGTTGTTTGGCCCCCCTTCCCTCCCGCATGGAAGCGTTAACCATGCGGCTGTGCGTCAGGGCAGCTGAACAGTACGACCGTCTGTTGGAGTTTAACAAGAAGGTGAGCCACACATGCTATTACAGTTTAGGGGGATTGTCAACGTGGTTGAAATATCAACAGAACCTTAAACGTTACACGAGTTTATTTTTAAATGGAATGAACTCAAAAACTATTTTCTATGGCCTTAAACGTATTACAAAGGCTTGTAAGCATAATATAAAAGTTGGAGCGTAGTATGGATCCTTTTAAATCGAACTATGTAATTTAATAGGGGGAGAGGTCAATGTATTGTATTGTCCTCCTCCCCTGTTTGTTCTCCTGCTACCTGACAACTCCACCTAGGAATGTTTCTAATTGGTTATTTGGCGTTTAGGAATTTATGATATGATGGGACTACTTTTGTGGGGAATAAACCGCAAAGAGGACGGGATTCTTTAATATTTTTTTTCTATATGTCATTTTGTGGTAAATGTTATATTTTCAAACCTCTTTTCATTCAAAAACAAAAGCAAATTTCAAATGATTAAATTAATATTATAATATAACTACATTTGGTTGAAAAAAAAACTAAATTAAAAAGTAGTGGTAATCCAAAAATATCTTGCACTAAAATACCTTGTAATTTTTTTTAACTTACTACAATATTTAGTTTACAATATTAAGTTTATGATTTAAATTTTCTTTTGTTTATGTGTGTATAGGTGATTAAAAAGAATCCCTTCCTCTTTGCGTAATATTCCCATAGATTGTCTTTAATCTAACCATGAAGCATGCATATTATAATTTTTTTTAAACTTGCATATCATTTCAACTTCAACTCGTAACAAAATACCATAGTAAAAAAATAATACAAATAAACATATCTGGTTCTAAAGTTGCTTCGGATAGCCTGCTTCACTGGCCTCATAGTCTAAGGCGCTACTATAGTAGAAGACTAGACTGCAGTTGACGAGGAAATCGAAGTTCGAATCTCGTTCAGGTGTACTGAGGGTGGTTTTCCACTCACCCTCTACGAAAATGCTGTTACGCTTCCGCAAAATATAACCTTCCTAATCCTTAAACCCATTAGCGTAATTAGTACCCGAACGGGTAGTAAGACGCGGTGCTAAAAAAAAATTATATCTTCCTAATTTTACTGTTTATTTAAAAAAATCACCGCGTTTTACGACCCGTTCTGGTGATATGCTTATGTACTAATTTCACTAATTTTTTTTAGGGACGCGAAAGGTCCTATTTGGAGGAATTGTATCCGCATTTTTGTATAAGCCTATTGTAAAACCATTTTGGAAAAACGAAACATAAAAACAACCGAGATTCGAACCTCGGATCTCCCCGTCATCGGCGGTCAAGTTGACTGCGAGGGTAGTGCCTTAGACTTTTCGACCACCGAATTGGGTCTTATTTTTACTGTTTCATGTCGACACCGTTCTCTAGAGTCGTTTTAAATGTTAAAAACTACAAACATAAAAACGTCTAGTACCTTTTAGCGCCCGCGCACCCCTACTTGACAATCGTAGAAACTCCACTTTCGCTATCTGTTAGCAATGCTTTGAACTAACCTAGTTGTAAAATTACAAAGAAACTCTCGATTATTATTTTAAGGTGGGTTGGAACGGGATGCGAGAGAGAGCCTGTGTGTTTTTGCCATTTTTTTTACCAAAATAAATATCTCCATTACAAACAAATAATTTAATTTTCATCACGTAGTGACCTCATAATTTCCTGAATATCTTGTCTAAGGTGTCCTGGAATTTAATGACAACTTTTTCTCTTAATTTAAAAAGTTTCTCATCCAATGCCGCTATGCTCCTGACAGATATTCAACAACTGTTGATATCAACACGTGAAGAAAATTAAACTATGTTCCTACTGGAGAAACATGTGATTTATTTTGGCAAATAAAAAAAGTATTATATTAAAACTGCAAAAACACTGACATTTTCTCGCGATCACTTACACCTACCACCTTAATCTCTTCAGTCGATTAAACCGCAAATTTAATTGCTTACGGTAGACGAGGTGAGAGGTAAATGAAATTCTATAAACTACTCAAGGGGCAGACCTTCAACCTTCGTGTCGACAATTTTAAAAGCTGAGGAAATATCACGAACCTAGGTACTCCTAGGCCAGGGGTCGCAATCATTTTTAAGGACGCGTTTCCCAATATACACGTCTTGATAGTGTTCGGATAAATCATTTCGCCTGTGCGTAGGAATTTCGGGTAGCAAAATGGACTAATGGAGTCTTTGAACATAGTTATTAATTATTGCTTTATTATTTGTATTATTATTACTATTACTATAAGCTACATTGTAAATGTTTGGTAAACAAACAATTTTGTACATATCTATATCACTATACTATAAAGCCACATGGCTGACTCACTCACTCACTGACATTAATGTTTACCCACTTCCAGATGAGCTAGAAACTTGAAATTTGGCTAACTTATAGCTTCTAGCCTGTAACCGACGGGAAAATTCCAAAAAGTTAAAAATTTCAATTTTTAACCCCCGAAAAAATTTCAAAATGCCGGAGCAACTTTAAAGTCGGTGCGGACCATTCTTTGGTGGTCTCTTGTGGCTAAACGTTAAGACCTATTAAAAAAACGGATTGCACCAGAGCTAGGTTTTTTGATTTTAGATAAATTTTGCACATTTTCCACACATTTTTTAATTTTCTGACACACTTATGGGATAGCTAGAATCATAAAACTGTAAAAATAAATAAACGTTCAAAACAACGCTGGAATTACATTAGTTTACATTCACTGGGAGGTTTGGGGGTGGAGCCCACAACGAGCAAAGTGAGAATATATACTCTCAGTAGACCCGATCCGGACTTGAACTCCGATCTCCATGTCATCGACAGCGCCCGGTGCACCCCGCGAAAATTTCAGCAGGTTTATTCGCGGGAGTATGGTGGAAGATTAAAAACAAGCGTTAAAATAAATCTTTTTTTAAAAATCCATGATCAACGTTACAGTCAACTCTGGTTATAATGAACTTCTACGGACTCTGATATTTGGTTCTCTATATCCAAAGTTGACTAAAACCGATTTTAAAAAATAATCTGAAATTAGTGGGTTAGTGACAAACAAAATAGAGTTCAAATACTTTGAAATCTATTAATTGATCTTTAAAAAAATCTGTTATATGCTGCTGTTTATTGTGAACTGTTTTAATTAATATTTTTTTCCCAGATCCTTCTCTAGAATCTGTCCTTTTTCCGCATTTGATTCCACATTATCCGTGCACTCAAAAAACCAAACCTAGTTGAAAAATCTAATTTTGTTAGTTTCATACACACTCTTGATGAAAGGAATTAGTGAGAACAATAACTAAATGTCCACAGACTGTCCTTCATTGTCCTGTAACTCCTGTCTTATTAATACAACTCAGAAGACTTGTCTTTCTTTACTTGCCACAGACAAAGGTATTAAAACTTAGGCCAGGTCAATTAGTGCAGTGACTGTTTAAGCTCAACCCTCCTCCCTATACATTCCGTACTTTCAGTCGAGCATTGTGCTTCCTAAAAAAGAACTCGGGTAGAGAATCGGTGTCTTCAAGTTTAAACAGAAAAAAAAAGTTACGTTTTTAAATAATAATGATGTTATAATGACATTTCTTACTGAACGTTTCAATTTTTGTGTTCACTAAAAGTGAAATTGAAGGTTTATTATAAACGAATTTTTGAACACACACTGAATGTTCACTACAACCGGGTTCACTAAAACCAGAGTTGACTGTATTTAAAAAATAAAATAATTATTAGAATTTTAGCTATTTTAAATACAATCATGATGCTTGTTATTTTAAAGGTAAAAATATTTCCTTAAAAAAACTGATGGTATCCCTTACCATTTATTTATTTATTTATTTATTTAGCACCGCGTCTTACTACCCGTTCGGGCTATACGCTGACGTACTAGTTACACTAATGGATTATGAATTGGGAAGGTTGAATATAGAGGAAGTGGACCAGCATTTGCGTGGAGGGAGAGTGGAAAAACATTTAAGGAAAACCTCCATCAGTTCACCCGACCGAGATTCGAACCTCGATCTCTTCGGCAATCTAGCCCAACACGAAACTAGTGCGTTAGCTAACCACGCCACCGAGGCGTGTGGCTCATAACTATTTTAGCACCTTGTTTAGTGTGCTGTGGGTTTAAAATCGCTGACTTGGACTGTTCGGCCACTGAAGCGTGTTAAAAAAAATTGTTACCATATGAATTAGGAAGTTTTTAGAAATTACATGCTATTTTATTATAAGTATTTCACAAGAAGCAGAATTAATTGAATTTATGACAATAATTAGTGGCCAATATATTTTTTAAATTTATTTGAAGTATTTGACATGCACTTCCTGAACTGACTGATTATATCAGCACACGACTTATAAACTAACTTAATTCTAAAACAGACATAACAGCCGTTAAGAGTGTGCATCACAGTAGACCCAACTCAGCTCCCGGCTCGCGCGAGGTTTGGGAGTAAAAGGGAAAGGAAAATACAAGAAATGTGTGCAGTACATTCGTATTTGAATGATTACTCGACATTTTCCGCGGTGACGATGGGGGACAAAGCGACAAAGTTTCTTGTTAATAACTACAGTATGTCCCTGTTATGACAGAATGAAGATTTGTGTACAGTGCTTATCTGTGAAGACATTCTAACATAGTCAAAAAACGGCCTTTTTAATGAATTTTTTATTCAAATATCATTTAATATCTAAACAATGTTTGTGATTTTAATAAAAGGCTGCCGTAAAGCCAAAGACTGTCAGGCTAGATTTTGCTATCTTTCTTGTTAATATACAGCTGTTATAATATGTCCTTTGTGTGTGAATTTACAAATGTCACCCCGGTGAGGTTTTGACGTACGAAGACAAATAAATATGCCCTCTGTACTGCTTTGCTTCTGACAGTTTTAAATTTTAAATTTAACATTAAACGTGACGTACTTGTTAAGATAAAATAAAATAAAAATTCTTCAAACCCACCAAAAGAATTATTCTTTTATTGTGTTTTAACTGTCATAAAGCGATAAAAACTTATTTTTAAAAAAAGTGGAGTTACCCGATACTTTATACTTATTGCGAATCAACCAACCTAAAATGTTTATATTGCAATCCAGGAAATTGTAGATTATTTTTTTATTGTCTGTAGATATAGTTAATTCAACTGTGTTCGTTAGGAATGTGATAAGATAATTCATTCATTAAGATCTTGTGTAGACAAACTTATTTTAATCGATAAGATTAAAATATATTTAAACCCTCTAATTTTTACTACCAGTAAAACACTGCTAGTCGCTTGTTTGTTTGTAGGGATGTGCAAAAGTCACTTTAAATGCGAAGATCCAAACATTCGAAGCGAAATCAAGAAATTTGCTACCATCCTATAAAATTACTTTAAACTTTTAAATTAATTTAGTGCATTTGAGTAGAGAAAATGGTTTGGATAAATAAAATAAACAAGCAACATTACATTCTTTTAATATGATGTATCTGAATTTATCTCTGCTCACGCTATAGATACCGCCCAGGGGCGGATCCAGATCATTTTCATAAGGGGGGGGGGTCATAATTATAAATAACATAGTTACTTACAATGTTAGATTTCTGTTTTAAGCCATTTAATAGTTTCTCATTTATATTTGATATTATGTATGTTTTAAACCGTGGTCATCCTCTCCAATTTTTTTAAATCAGATTTTATAAGCTATTTGGAGTGACCCTCCTTCAACGATTTTTTGAAAAATAGTTCACTCTAGAAGCTATGAGTAGTCTTCGACTTGATTTATTTTAAATTAATTTTTTTAAAACCATTTAAAGTGTTCCTCACCTAAAAATTTTTGAAATTTGTATGTCCCTCGAAGCTATTTAGAGTGATCCTCGCCTTAATATTGTACGATAGTTAGATACCTTTATAAGATAATCTTTGAAGTGATCTTCCACCGACAAATTTTGAAAATTGAATTATCTCAGATACTAGGCTATGTGGTCCTCGCCTGAAAATTCTTCAAAATGACATACATCTAGAAGCTATTTGGAGTTGTCCTCCCCTTGACATTTTTGAAATTTGGATGACCTTGAAAGCTATTTAGAGCTTTCCTCCTCTGACTTACCAAAGTTTAATTTTCTTCACGCGGTGATATCAACAGTTGTTGAATATCTGTCATGAGCATAGTGGCATTAAATGAAAATTTTCTTCACGCGGTGATATCAACAGTTGTTGAATATCTGTCATGAGCATAGTGGCATTAAATGAAAAACTTTTTAAAAGAGAAGAAGTTGTCATTAAATCCCAGGACACCCTTGACAGATATTCAACAACTGTTGATATCACTATGGGAATAAAATCAAAACTGCAAAAATATTGGCCAAAACTCGCATTCCCTTCCCCTATCTCTCCCCTAAACTACCATTTGAAAATAATTCAAAATAGTTTCCCGAATTGTAGGGGTCGTGAAATGTTTTTAAAATGTGAGAATTTTGAAATTATTTAAAAATAAAAATTATGAAAGTTAAAGAGAAAACGTAATAATTTTTTTTTAATCCACCTCGTGTCCATTAAAGCTAGTTGGTTCTCGAAAGGTTATATATCTAAAAATGAGAAGCACTGTTCTTGAGGCATTTTATATTTTCTTGGGGAAGTTGAGGAAGGTTGTGCCCCCCTGAAAGTTTGTTTCGTGCGCGCCACTGTTCGGCGACATATGGAGCTACATAGTGTGGCTTGTGTTTGTGTGTAAAACGGAGTTGTATACCGCATGTGTCTTCGATTCTATGAAACATCACACCCGGAGCGTTTTAACGGCGGGAGTTGATGCGTGTGTTCCGGATGTATACCCCGTCTTCGGTTGGAAGGGCGGTATCAGAATAATAATAATACTTAGCACCGAGTCGGGCTGTACGCTTATGGGTTAGGAATTGGGAAGGGTTGATATAGAGTAAGTGAACCCGCATTTGCGTGGAGGGAGAGTGGGAAACCATTTCAGCCGAGCTAGGTTCGAACTTCGATCTCACCGTCCTCGGCGGTCTAGTTCAACACGAAACTAGCGCGTTAGCTAACTATGACACCGAGACGAGTAGCTAGCAGAAGCTAGCAGATCTACTCTCATGTTTGTTTTAAAATTATTTCTTTCTTTTAAACGTGTTTATATTATTAAAATACGAACATATGAAAATAACAGTTTCGTTGGTTCTTTTTTTTGTGTAAACAGCCTTTGTTGTTCACTCAAAAATGCTTAGCAAACGATATCTTCTAAAAGGCTGCTTTCTCTTCCTAACTAAAGTTGGCGATCCATAAGAAATGAGGGCTTCGGATGACGTCATACAGTGTTTGGTTGTCTTTACGCATCTGTTACAAAATAAGAACGTTTTGTTTTGAAACTAACATTGTGTGTGGGCCTTTCTTTAAGTTATAAAAAAAATTGGCCAATTAAAACACGATACAAATGTGAGTATAACACTTTATTATTTCAAGCACTATAATCTATTTTATTGCCACAACCGCAAAACAAAAAGCATAGTAGTTTTATTAATATTCATTATTCTTTCAATTAGTTACGAAAAGGCCGATTTTTTATAATTTTTTTAGCAACGCGTCTTTCTACCTGTTCTGTTTTTATACGCTTATATACTAATGGTTTTTCGGATTAGGAAGTTTATATTTAAGAAAGTGTACCCGCATTTGCGTGGAGGGAGAGTGGGAAAACCACCCTCAGTACACCCGACGGAGATTCGAACCTCGATCTCCCCGCCATTGGTAGTCTAGTTCTACAACAAGAGTAGAAAAGGTCGATTGATATTATAGTGTTGCTAAGCAAATAATTATTTTCTCACACGCTTCAGTGGCAGAATGGTCTAAGGCGTCACTCTGGTATCAGGCTGGCCTGCTGATGACAGGGAGATTAGGGCTCTAATGCCGGTTGGATCAACTGAGGGTGATTTTTTTTTGAATGATTTCCAACTCTCCTTCCATTCAAATGCGGGTAGACTACCTCTAAGATACTTCCTATCGCATCCCTACCCCATTAGAGTAATTATTTTATTTGTGTATAACCTGAACAGTTAGGTAAGACGCGGTGAGAAACAAAAAAAAAATTCTCCTAGGATGACATTAGTTACTTTTTCAAGCAATGTTTGCAATAAAAATCTTGGGTCAGTTATCACCACCACTCCTACGGTGGACGGACTTTACCTCCCTCTCCTTTTGGATGTGTAGTGGCTGTCGGCCGTCTGCCAAACCGCCCCCCCACCACCTCCATAGCATGTAGGACTGTGACCTACTTGACCGAAAAGATGCCTGCTCGCTTCCACATATCTCCCGCGTGTGTGTGTGTCTTGTGGAACGGGTCTGTTCATTTATTTACACAGTTTTTAAAAAAAAACACGTGGCGTGGTTTGAATACATATTATTTATATTTATTATGGGTGTGCGAAGGCAATATTATAAATGCGAAGCAAAGTCGAAGGCAAGGTTATGTTTTTATGTCATTAGGTACTCGAAAGTTCACTGCCTCATTTACAAGAGTGCGCCACTCATCCCTATCTTCAGCTAGTACTATCCAATCCACCTTATACACCCTATCCATATCTTGAGCTAGCTCTCTCCAGTACACCTCGTTACATCCTATCACTATCTTGAGCTTGTTCTATCCAATACACCTCGTTACATCCTATCACTATCTTGAGCTAGTTCTATCCAATACACCTCGTTACATCCTATCACTATCTTGAGCTAGTTCTATCCAATACACCTCGTACAACCTATCCCTATCTTGGGCTAGTTCTATCCAGTACACCTCGTTACAACCTATCCCTATCTTGAGCTAGTTATATCCAGTACACCTCGTTACAACCTATCCCTATCTTGAGCTAGTTATATCCAGTACACCTCGTTACAACCTATCCCTATATTCAGCTATTACTATCCAGTCCACCTTATTACACCCTAACCCAGTCTGTTCTCCTACCGGAAAGCTCCACACAGTAACGTTATAAACGGACTGAATTTGTATTTCTGCTCGACTGTTCTAGCGCCTGAAGGACCCTTTATAAAGATATTTGTTTGTAAGAACTGGGAGTGTTCCCGGTGTTTACTGTCTGTCAGGGCCTGATAAGATACTTCCTGTGGTAGTAACCCTGGGGGGGATATAGACGGGAAGGAACTAAGAAGCTGTGGTCGTGGGAGAAAGTTACGATGCGAGTCTAATGCCTTGGACCGCAATGGTGGTCACAGGGTCTTGCAATTGACTTGGACAGAGCCAGGTATCTCAGCCGAGTGCGCTTGGAGAGGTGATCTACCATTGTGAATTTTCAAAACGCGATTGATTTATCATAGTGATTTTCCACATGCAATTGATTTATCATGGAGATTTTCCACGTGCAATTGATTTATTATTGTCATTTTCCACATGCAATTGATTTATCATTGAGATTTTCCACATGCAATTGATTTATCATTGAGATTTTCCACGTGCAATTGAATTATTATTGTCATTTTACACATGCAATTGATTTATCATTGATATTTCCCAATTGCGATTGATTTATCAATGTGATTTTACACATGCGATTGATTTCTCATTGTGATATTTTTCACATACGATTGATTTTCTACGTTTGGTTTTCCACCTGTGATCTTCCGCATGTGATTTATCATTGTGACTTTTCACATGTGATTTATCGTTGTAATTTTTCACATGTGATTTATCGTTGCTATTTTAAGTGTGTGATTTATCGTTGTGATTTTTCACGTATGATTTATCGTTGTTATTTACATGCGATTGATTTATCATTGTGATTTTTCGCATCAAGATTGTTTATTTCGGTTGATTAATAAGGACGAAATACCCGAGAAACTAAAGATAAGTGGTATAGAGGCGTAGAATGGATCTTTGTGAATCTGTCATTTAATAGAGGGGGTCATGACACATTGTATTGTCACTTGTATCTTCTTTCTACCCTGTTAGTTCTCTGCTGGACAGCTCCGCCAAGGAAATCTTATCAACTCACTTGGTTTCCGGGCGTTTAGGAACTTCTGATCAGACTCTTCCAGCTCACACTTGGCGAAACAAATCGTCTTGCTATCTATCGCTTCTCAACCGACTTGAGAAAATATTCAAGATTCAATTCAACCACTCACTGCGCATGTATACGTGCTGTTTTTTTATGTGTGTTTTGATGTGTGTTTTTTTTACTACACAGTCCCAGTATTTTATCTCTCTCTCTATCTCTCTCTCTCTCTGTAAGTCACGAGTCATTCAGTAACATCGACTGTAAATCAGAAGAAACGTTCGCTACAACTTATTTCTTGAAACAGCAACGAAGCCTATCTATCTAAACAAGAAAGTACTCACACTCTCTTGTTTTGTGTATGTTGATAACTCGGCCTGTGTGTGCATAACAATACTCTCTGATAACCATGTATGTTTGTTTGTACGTCACAAGGGTACTTATTCTCCAGCTATACCTCAGTTTTAGCTTCTGTGGTGCTGACTGACAGCTCACAGCTGACTTCTGACGGCTTTGAAAAGCTACCAGACCAAATTATGTATCCCTACGCCGAACCATATGATCTGCAAAAACCATGTCTTTATCAGTTGTCACTTCTGACAGTCAAAATTTAGGTATATACCTAACTGTTGACTGTCAGAAGTCAGCTGTGAGCTGTCAGTCAGCACCACAGAAGATAAAACTGAAGTATAGGTTATCTTGATTCTTCTCTAGTGATTACTGATTACTCGCGTTAGAATACCTCGGTGGCGCACGCGCATTTGATTGATCAACACGACGTGCTTACGTAACTCAACTTGTCCCGCCACATTGCCGAAAATAATAATAATAATAATTATTATTATTATTATTATTATTATTATTATTATTATTGGTTAAATCGTTTATGCTCAATTTGTCCTTATAGGTTCCCGAACATGAACATTCGTGCTCACCCGCCTCGGTGGCGTAGTTGGCTAACGCGCTAGTCGTGTTGAGCTCGACTCCCGAGCACGGGGAGATCGAGGTTCGAATCTCGGTCGGGTGAAGTAGGGGTGGTTTTTCCTAAATGGTTTTCCACTCTCCCTCCACGCAAATGTGGATTCACTTCCTCTAAATTCAAGGTTCCAAATTCCTAATCTATTAGTGTAATTAGTACTTAAGCGTATAACCCGAACGGGTAGTAAGACGCGGTACGAAATAATAATAATTTTTTCGTATTTTAGCTATAATATTTCAAGAATATTGCCATATGCATTGGTCTATAACATCATTGTAATCTAAAGATGTAATGTTAATTTCTGCAAGTTGCTAATGTCACTATTATTGCCATTACTTTCAGCGATATACGGTAATTACGATTTACGAGTAACATTAGTACCAAAAAAAATTACTAAGAATTCTTTATGGTCTGTTATGTGAGGAGTTCTATTCGAGTGACACCAGCCCTAGTTACGCCACTGTTCCTTTGATCTCTGATACCGTGAACGATCTTTTGTTTAAAATATCGACAGAGCTAGTATTACAATAATATGAAGTCATAAAGAATGCATTTCACAGGCGAATTACCTTGTATTCAGCTAATTAAGAGTTTATAAATTGAATAGTAAAATTCAAAATAAAACACCATGCTTTATTTGAGTTTTTATACGCTAAGTTGGGAACCACTAACCAAATTAACTTAACCTAGGACAGTACGTCTAATACTACAGACCCAGCTCTAGTTCCTAGATATTTACTAATTGGATGTCAAGACTTACAAACTAACTTAACCTAGGACAGTACGTCTAATACTACACACCCAGTCCTAGCTCCTAGATATTTACTAATTGGATAACAGGACTTACAAACTAACTTAACCTAGGACAGTACGTCTAATACTACACAGCCAGCCCTAGCTCCTAGATATTTACTAATTGGATAACAGGACTTACAAACTAACTTAACCTAGGACAGTACGTCTAATACTACACACACAGCCCTAGCTCCTAGATATTTACTAATTGGATAGCAAGACTTACAAACTAACTTAACCTATGACAGTACGTCTAATACTACACAGCCAGCCCTAGCTCCTAGATATTTACTAATTGGATAACAGGACTTACAAACTAACTTAACCTAGGACAGTACGTCTAATACTACACATCCAGCTCCTAGATATTTACTAATTGTATAGCATGACTTACAAACTAACTTAACCTAGAACAGTACGTCTAATAATACACAACCAGCCATAGCTCCTAGATATTTACTAATTGGATATCAAGACTTACAAACTAACTTAACCTTGGACAGTAAGTAATCTGGTAGCGGGAGGAGTCCGTATTTATATGTTAAATATATTCGTCATTACCACCTGGAGTCGATCAAGGGTCCTCTTGTACTTGTCGTTGGGTCGCTCAGCCACGGGGTCAAGTCACTTCCTCGTTATGGGAGCAAATCGCTTCTAGATTTTATCGACATTTTTGTTATAGTTTTTTTTTCAGTCGCTTTTGTCGTATTCTGCGAGAGATGGACGAGATGTTTTTGCGAGGTCGTTTATAGTTTTAATTGAAGAGTCTGTTCACATCTCGACTGTTTTTTGTTTTGTTTTTTTAATGTTAGAGCTCCAAGGTGACAATCTGAGGGCCTGCCAGGTGTTTTTTTTTAATACCAAACGGCTCGTTAAATTGAAGGTGATGTTTGTTGACACCAACACGCACGATGCGCGCGCATCTCACACACCCGATCAACCGGATTGTTTTGTTACTATCCTCGCGTCTTTTCTAACCTTTCGGGTTGCGCACACATGTACTAATTACGCTGATGGTTTTAGGGATTGGGAAGGTTATATTTAGAGGTAGTGTACCCGCATTTGTGAGAGAGTAGAAAATAATTTTGGAAAAAACCGCCCTCAATACACACCCCGTCATCAGCAGTCTAGTCTAGTGCGAGAGTAGCGCGTTAGACCAAGAGGCCACCGAGGGCGGGTAAATATTTCATTTATGCTCTTTGGTGGAGTGTTTCTGAAACAATGTATATTATTTCGTTTCATAAATCTTAACTGGTTTTTAGTCAATGTCTCTATTTTTAAGATTGTACACGAGGTGTATTTTTTTTCCCTAAATAATACTTTTTTTTTCTTTGGCTGAAACAAACATGTATTTCAACAAAAATAGTGAAATAAAGATTTGTACTTAATTTTCTCTAACCAAAAAACAATACCATAGACTTGCCTTATGAAGATCAGGGATCGAAACCCGGTTGGGTATTCTGAGGGTGGTTTTCCCTAAATGGTATCCCATTCGAGTAATTATCATATTTGCGTTTAACATGAACAGGAAGTATGACGCGGTGATTAAAAAAAACTACATAAAACGTTTCCTTATCTTCCTACGCAGTAGTAAAGCTTCACCAAAAATATAGTCCAATTTTCATAGGCAGGCCCTTTTAGAGGATGCAAACTTTTTTTTTGCGTCTAAAATTAATTATTATTATTAGTGTTATTTATAGAAAGTGATAATATATATAAAAAATAGGAGCTGCAGATCACATGGCTTGACGTATGAATACCAGAAAGTAGATCTTATTTCGTTTGTAACTGTCATATAAGGATCTTCCTGTAAAAATCTGACTGTTTGTTATGATGAAAAGGAAGTTCCTCGTCTGTAGATTAAAACTCTTCTATCAATCAATTAATTGACGACTTTAATCATCTAGTGCGTAAGTGACTTTTACGACAGAATAATTTCACAACATTTTGATTGATAAGGAACTAATCTATATTTAATGGTCTTTTAGAATCAAAAATCTAATCTAGAGTAAACAACCTAAACATTTTCCTGTTATAAGTGGTCTGTGCTTTATTTGATAGTAATTAATCGGTTTGTTTATTGGTGGTCGATTAGTGTACGGCTGAAAATGATAGTTTTAATATGCACTATTTTCTGTATAACTTATCGATCATTGATCCTACATTTGACAATCGATATATTTCTTTCATTCAGTGGAAAAATCTATTTCAAATAACTTATCTAATAATAATTGTGAGTTATATCCATAATCTGTTTGGGAAGCTAAGTTTGTGTTTATAAGATTTTTTTAAATCCAACCAACTTTACCTAACCTTCCAAGTCTATGAAAATTAAATTTCAATAAAATTACTTTTGGATTAATACATATTTCCCTGATAAATTGTCATGTGTATACTCTGATAAACATTTTAAATAATTCATTATTTAATTAACCAATCAAAATTTTTAATGGTGGATGGTTTTTTGATCTCTTATTAAATTAATAACCCCGCAAGATTTTTTTTTTCTAAAATTATAGTTTATCAAAAAAAAAAAGCATAAACGTTCCCTGCCCCTGATTGTCAATGTTTTGTCATCCAAAATAGTAAGAGCTGGAAATCGCCGGTGAAAACTAATAAAATTTATTCGCGTTACTCAGCATAGAATCATTTTTTACTATCTCGTAAAGATAAAATATTATAACTGTTTACATTTTCTACCTCAAGATTGATCGGATTTCCAGTTATCCCCTAACTCAAAAATGTGGGTCTTACCATTTTGTCTGATCAAGAGACGACCACCTAAATGGTTTAATGGAGTGTTTTTTTAGCACCGCGTCTTACTACCCGTTCGGGTTATACGCTTAAGTACTAATTACACTAATGGATTAGGAATTGGGAAGGTTAGAATATAGGGGAAGTGAACCCGCATTTGTGTGGAGGGAGAGTGGGAAACCATTTAGGAAAAACCACCCCCAAGTTCACCCGACCGAGATTCGAACATACGATCTCCCCGTCCTCGGTGGTCTGACTCAACACGACTGGCGCGTTAGCCAACTACGCCACCGAGGCGGGTTTTAATGGAGTTTGTTCAGACTTTATAAATAGATTTCGTAAATTTAAAAAAGACACCTGGACACGGACTTTGAATCAGGGACTCTTTACTAGTACGTCATTGCTCTAACCACTGAGCTATCCAGAATTAGTCCCTTGCTCAGGGTCGTTCTTCACTCATATCTTAAGGCGGAGTCTGTGATGGACTTGATTTTTGAATTTACATATATGATACTCGATATGGATATATCCGTAACATACCCACTTCGATGGCCGAATGGTCTAAAGCGCTACTCTCGCAGTAGACTAGACTTCCAAAGACTGGGAGAACAAGGTTCTAATCTCGGTCGGGTGTACTAAGGGTTTTTTTCTTAAATGGTTTCCCATTCTATCCTTCTACGCAAATTTGGGTACACTTCCTCTAAATATATCCTTCCTAATCCCTAAAACCACTATCATAATTAGCATATTAGCGTATAAACCGAACGGGTATTAGCATTATGATTGTATAACATCAGCTGACCTTTTTATGTTAACAAATGTCTTTGAAATGAACTAAAACTTTAATCGTACGAGCTTATTTCTTTTTTTGCTTTGTATAATTACTATCGACAACAAATTCCCCCTTATCCCCACTCTGTTGAATATTCTTGCGCAACACACATTCTATTTCGATACATATCACTTGTTAAAACATATTTTTTGTGACCTTGGGGTTATCAAACCTCGATTGTACTCTTGTAACTAAGTTAACAAATTCGCTGACCTGACTCAATAAATCAGTTGTGCAATTTTGTAATATAGTGTTTTTTTTATTCACCTCATATCACGGTTGCCAAACTTAACCGATTGGAACGATAATGGGCTTAGGCATGTCCCCAACAGGTTCAATTTTTTTATTTATTTACCTGTTATTGGTGACCTGGTGGTCTAGGGGTAAGGTGTCAGACTTCTATGCTGGGGTCCGGGGTTCAATCCTCGGTCCCGGCACACATTTATCTGATTGCCGAACCCTTCCTTCAGCTATGTCAAGGCGTGTATTAATCACAACTTGTGAATGTGTGGAATGCCGGGCCTCCACCGTGGTTCGGATCCCACGTTAAACTGTAGGTCCTCCATTTCATCTCACAATCACCCTACCATTACACGTAATTGCGTATAACCCGAACGGGTAGTAAGACGAGGTGCTAATAATAATAATAATACTAATAATTTACCTGTTATTTTTTTTATCTATTTTTATATTTTTCAAAATAGATGATTGTGTTATTTGTATCCATGGCATTGCAAATTTATCGGGATTTTTTTTCTTTTTTTTTTTTTNCTGTGGTGCACTGGATCCCCCTTGGGGAATCCCCCACTACAAAAAAAAAATCAATTTTAAGAATATTGAGAGCAACATCACTTAAGTAATCAGAGTTTGAAGTTAAAATTTGTGAAAAACTCTGTACAGATAAATAGACACCATTGAACAAAAAAATTGAGCTATTCTGACCGAGCGGCCGCCGCTCTTAGCTAGTATAGTGCCAACATTTGCTGATAGAGGGTGTCATGTGGACAGCCCTCTGACCGTTAATCTCAGTTTTCTAGACCGGTGCTGCTACTTCTTTATTCAAGTATTTCCTCATTTGTCCTCACTAAGCTGAGTTTTACCTCCTTCCAGACCCACAGCTTAACATTTAAAATCTAGAAGCGCCACGGTTCGAACCCGGGGCCTCTGGAACGGTGATCTTGGAGTAAAAGTGCTCGCCTCAATATCTGATGTTCATGGGTTTAAACCCAGCCGGGCTTGACGGATTTTTTTTTCTTTGGGAGATAAATATCCGTAGCACAACTTCCTTCGGAAGGGAAATAAGGCCGTCGATTGTGGCATGTAAAAGAACCCTGGAAGCTATGTGGAAATACCTCTCCCGGCAAAATTGGTAGGCTCTTTCTCTCTCGCTCATATACATTATCTTGTGCTGATACAGCCTAATCAGTTGGCTTAGAAAGTGAAAGTTAAATGCCTCGATTAAATTAAAATTAAAAATAAAGTTTAAAAAATTACATCAAGGTGTGGTGGAAGGAGACGCGGAAAAAGGCCAGTGTTTTTACAGTTTTTATGACAAAACCTTTTTTTGGCCAAAATAAATCTAATATTGCTCCAGTAGAAATATAGAATTTAATTTTCTTCGCACGGTGATAACAACACTTGTTGAATAACTATTAAGGGTGTCCTGGAATTTAATGACAACTTTTCTTTTCGTTTAAAAAGTTTCTAATCTAATGCCACCATGCTCAAAACAAATATTCAACAACTGTTGATATCACCGTGTGAAGAAAATTAAACTCTTTGTTTCTACTGGAGCAATATTTGATTTATTTTGGCCAAAAAAATATGTTTTGTCATAAAAACTGTAAAAACACTGGCCCTTTTCTCACATTCCTTCCATTCCACCTTAAGATTTACTCTTTATAAAGGAAAAGCTTCGTAGATTATAAATAATGAGTGACAATTCTGTGTTACCGCTTTAACACTTGATCATAGGAGATGTTAAGGTTTGTCTTCATGTATTCATACGCTAAGTGGCAGTTTAATAAAATATCCCGGTTATCAAAAGGTGTACGGTGTTGACCTGAAATAGGTAAATCTATCGGGTCCTCTCTTCTTTGCAATTCATATGACGTATTTTTTTTTTATCTTAGACCTGTAACTTTGTGTTTCTCAAGGTTCGTTTGGGTTTTCTATTGTTGAGCCTTTGGTAAACAGAATAGATAGATAGCTCTTCTCTATTCTTTGTTTTGAAGGACTCATTTATTTTACATAATATTTGTATTCCTGTCATGACATTTCATTTACACCGTTTTGAGATGATTGCGCCGCGCTTGACATTTTAAAAACATGGTGGCCACAGACAGGGGGATATTTTTTTTATTTCAAGAAAACAGGGAAATGTCGGGGAATTTAATACAAAATAAGGGAAATTCGGGTAATTGAAATAATTTACTAACTATACACTTAATATTAGGTGTTTTGTCTTACGACAGGTCCATTGCTTTTATCAGTGAACATAGACCGCCGGTGACCTGGTGGTCTAGGGTTAAGGTGTCGGACTTCTGTGCTGGAGGTCCGGGGTTCAATCCTCGGTCTCGGCACGGATTTATCTGATTGCCAAACCCTTCCTTCAACTCTGACAAGACGTCTATTAATCACAACTTGTGAATGTGTGGAACGCCAGGCCTCCGAAGTGGTTCGGATCCCACGTTAAACTGTAGGTCCTCCATTTCATCTCACAATCACCCTACCTTTACACATTAGCGTAAGTGCGTATAAACCCGAACGGATAGTAAGACGCGGTGCTAATAATAATAATATATTTAGTTTAGAGATGGGCAGTCCAGTTCACTGTTGGGAACAGTTCATAGTGATTTAGTTCACTGAAGTTAGCAGTTCATTTATCTAGATCAATAGTTCGCGAACTATGGAAATACAGCCTGTAGTTCTGTCGTTCGCGACGGAACTACGTCTTTCAATTTCAGTCTTCCTCCGCCAGTTCGCGAACTATCGCGTTATTTCCCCCTCGCATCACTACAGTATGATTTTGGTAGGAAGAACAGTAGAAGTTAGTTACTAAAGTTACTAAAACAATGTTAATATATCCTTACATCAAGTGATGTTATCTACAGCTGTCACTTTTGATAGATAATATTAATACCTATAAAATAACAAGAATAATATGGTAAAATGTTATCAGTGTCTGCCGCAAAGAAATAGGTTTGGATTTTATCTACTGTTCTTCCAACCAAAATCAGGGTATAGTTACGGTTCGGCCAGACTGACAAGCGAGTGCGTGATTAGCAGATAACTTTCGGTAGTTGTTGACGAGGAGGCAAAGGTTCGAATCTTGGCTCAGTGAACTGAGGGTGGTTTTAACAAGTGAGTTATTGTTGTGGTTTTCTAATCCTCTAATGGTGATTCTTATTTGTAGAGGCCTACATTTATTATAATATTGAAGTATTTTATAACAAATTAGTTTTACATATATATATATATGTATGTATGTATGTATGTATGTATGGTTTATGATCTTACCAATTAAATTAGGCCGTTGGTAGCAAGTGTGCTAAACCTATCGATAGTAATAAAAATGTCAAAATGAAAAGTTTTCCTAGAATTCAATGAACCCCTGTAAACTAGACTGTACCGCGCGCTTGTAAAATAGAACCAGTTCTATCTTTCAAGCGCGCTCGCTCGCTCCAGTCTGGCCACCTCTCATTACAACCAATGTGTTCTATTTTATTTTTTTAGTGGCTCTCACAGTCTGGCCGTACGCTTACAGAGTAAAAAATTGTCCTCTGGGGAACATTTTTAAACTTTATTTAAATGTGCTCACGAATCACTAACCTGTTATTTTTGTCAAAATAACTGTGATAAGCTTAAAAACAAAGCTAAAAATATTTCTGATCAGAAAAAATAATGCTTTAAAGTCAAATTAGATTAACTAGTAGTCTATATCCTAGCGACCACCCGTGCCACTGATATCACTATAGGATATTAGTACACACAATTACAGACGGCGACACGATATAACTAAAAGATAAGAGGTCGGGAATCCGAACGGCTCCGAATGCGGTGGACGCGGTACACTAAATACATCCGATTCTTGCAGCTCTTCCGATGCAGGCCATTGGACGCTTGCTTACCTTAAGGCGTCAGTCTCGTCTCGTTTGGTTTGCCGGTAACGGGAGTTAGCTGGGTCTGCTAAAATGTTTTCTTAATTGTATCACACTCTCTTTCCACACAAATGCAAATACCACGGACAGATAGTAAGACGCGGTCTGGGGGGAGGGGGGGAATCTCGCTATATAAATAAACTTATATAACCCCTTTTCATCGACAAAAGGTCACGCCATTAGAAGCGTGGCTGGTTTCTAAACATGTTTTGAAATAACATTTAAAAAATAATAATAAAACCATGTAGAGGTTAGCGAGTTTAAAAGACGTCATACCTTTGACCATTGACGTCAAAAGACGGGGTGGACCCGTGACCCTGTTGGCTATCTCCGTACGCAAGATGACACACCCTCAAGACGAGGATCGTTGGGCGTAACGCGGGGTTTAAAGACCTTCGCCCTGTGACGTCACGTCCGCTCAAAACCATAGCGAACCTTGGTTAGAGTACTTTGTGTCAGCACACACTCTTGAGATCGTTCCTGATATCAGGCCCGACTCGTCTCCCGGCTCGCGCGAGGTTTGGGAGTAAAATACAAGAAATGTGTGCAGTACATTCGTGTTTGAATGATTACTCGACATTTTCCGCGGTGACGATGGGGGACAAAGCGACAAAGTTTCTTGTTAATAACTACAGTATGTCTCTGTTATGACAGAATGAAGATTTGTGCACAGTGTTTATCTGTGAAGACATTCTAAAATGGTCAAAAAACTGCCTTTTCAATGCACTTTTTATCCAAATATCATTTAATATTTCTACAATGTTCAGTATTAGGAACTTCTATCAACTCTTTATCTCCATTAATGTTTAATCAGAAATGATCTACGTGCAATAGCTTCATATGCCTTATAATCTAACTTAAGACTAGGACAGGCACAACTTCCAGTGCTCGACCGTTAATTCATCACTGTGAGAGGGTTAGTCCACATTTCACAAATTATACATTTTTCTGCCACGTTGGGAATCAAACCCGGGACCCTTAGCTCAGTAGACAGATACGCTACCGACTCTGCTAACGTGTCGGATTCGCGGTTATGTACTAATCCGCTAATATGTTGGGGATTATGCTAAAGTGTGTGATAGAAGCTTTGAATGCCAAAGAACGTCTAGCTAAGATGCAAATCGCTCCGCAACAAAACGGCTTCGAAATCATCAAGGTCACCGGTACCAGTTCACTATTTTCCTTGTTCCTCCTTTCCCGTGTTCAGACATCAACCGTTATTTAAATAAGAGTAGAAGGGGTCAGTTTCTATTTTCCTTGTCTTCTGAGAAAACTAAATTATCATTCATTTAAAACAAAAAATTTCCTCATTAATTTAAAACATAAAAGGTGAAAATATCCTTTAAAAAATCTGAACTTTATAAAAAAAAGTTAGTTTGAATAGAGTTTAGCAAATTATAACTATACCCGAAAAGGTTGGCAATAGTGACCTTTAGCCATTGCAATAAATAACCTTTGTGCCAGCTGCCATCACCTATCCTACTGTAGATAGGGTATATGCTTGAGGCCGCCTAAGAACCCAGCGCTCTGCAACCCGCAATGCTGCCGTGCCGCGAGGTGTAACCTACCATTAAACGGTTTCAGGGGAGAAGTGACAATCAGATCACAGGAGAGTCTCGGCTCAATAAGTCGACTTTGTGTGTTCTTCCCCTAATCCGTGGGATCAGCAGCTGACACTTGTGATATACGGTGCTGATTTTGTCAGCTTAACGATCAATCAAGTTGTCAAGCGACCCGGAAAACAGGGAAGTCAAGGAATTTGCCTGGTCGGGGAATTTTTATCATATTTCTTGAATTTTCACATTGCATATATTCTCAATTCTCAAAGTGAACAAGTGTTTTTCAAGTGGTCTACCACACCTCCACGGCGCGTCTTTAGCCAAAGTTGAGTCATGGTTATGCGCATGCCTAAGAATTGATTACGTTATAGGACGAAGAAACTAATAGAGAATGTGTCTCACAACAATTAGTAAGCTGTATTTATGTAAGACAATATTTTAATGTCTCAAAAGGATCTCACTGAAAATCTAACTTAGATCGCACTATCCAATAGCCCATTTCTTTAGGTTGATACCTTTTAACACCTGCATAGAGTGACATAATTTCATAATGTTTGTGTTTAAATATATTATTCCATTAAATTGCGATCTTAAAAAAACTTTTGAAAATTTAGTGACTGTAAAAGTTGGAAATGGGCTCTGAAAAACCTGGAAAAGTCGGAGAATTTTAAAAAATAGTTTGGCTGGACACCTTGGTAATATTTTGGTCATCGTGGTTTCATTCGATTAACGGCGATGGCAGGCGTTGGAAGACCACGCGCAGGCCGCCTCTCAACGCGTTTTAGTACTGAGCCTTCTCCCTCCAATCCAGCTCCTTGATATCTCAGGCCCTTCGTCCCTCCATCTCGTTCTGGGTCAACCCGGAGGTCTTATTAAGTACAAGGTATGTGGTCACGTTACGGTTATTTATTTTATATATTCTTTTAAAAGCTTAAATCAGTGATTATACAGTGGTCATGTGGGACATGGCGCAAGTCTCGTCTTGTCTGGTTTGAGATAGGGACTAGAAAATCACCGTATTGTTGCACTGAGTTTTTTTCGTGTTTTTTTTACCCAATTGATTTCACCATACACTCCTCGTAAATATGGGTACATTTCCTAAATATTATACCTTCCTCGTCCTCTACCCCATTGGTGTGGCATGGGTGTGTACAGTCATATGTTCATAAGTAGGGCTTTTTCAACAGTCTGGTGCCTTAGCTCAGTTGGTAGCGTGTCTGTCTACTGAGCTAAAGGTCCCGGATTCGACTCCGGCATGGACCAAAAATTTTAATTTGTGAAATGGGGGTCAGGGAGCGCCATTTTTATTTTAGATATAGATTATAGAATATGTGTAACTTGCATTATGCATCAACTTTTGGGCTACGCCCGCTTCGGTGGCCTAATGGTCTGATGGTAATGTAGTAGACTTGACTGCCGATGACGGGAGATCAAGGTTCGAATCTCGGTTGGGCGTACTGAGGGTGTTTTCCCACTCTCACTTCACGCAAATGCGGGTACACTTCCTTTAAATATATTCTTCCTGATCCCTAAAACCATTAGCGAAATAAGTATATAAGCGTATAACCTGAACGGGAAGTAAGACGCGGTGCTAAAAAAAACTTTTGGGGCTACATAGTTAAAAATAAATTATATCTGGGGGTCTTCATCTTCTGTGAATATGTCCTGAGAAAGGTATCAACTGGACATCCTCCATTTTCCTTGGTCCTGGGCGTCTTCTTTCACCCTTTTGTAGCTTCTTCCTTTATTGATATTTGTCAGCATTTCAAACCTTCTTCTTGCTCTTTTCCCCTCCTCTCCATGCACCTCTTCATTAAGGCCCTTGGCCCTTTCGAGTGCAAGTCTAAAACCTTTTTTATGGGATGGTGGGTGGGAGGGAGAAAGGCGTGGCGTGGCATCACAACAGACAAAAGTATCCTTCCGCGCCAACAAGAACAGATGGATCATGGAAACCGTAGATGGGGGGCGTTAGCTACCGGACAGGTCTTGCGGAAAAATCATACTTTTGGAAATGTCAGTTTTCACGAGTACGAGTGAAATTTTTATGTTAATATTTTCAACACCCCTTCTAAGATAATGTATCGATGTTTATTAATTGTTACATTTTCTTATTTTATTGTTATGAAGCCGGCAGTTTTCTATTGAAAAATGTCAATTTTATCGCTATTTGATCACTGTTAAAATTATAGAGGAGTGTATAGAGGGTGTATATAAAAAGTATATCATAATAAACATGCTTCTATTCTTGAACAAACCGTTTCCAAAAAGAAAATTGCAAAACAATAAAAATTCTTGAAGATAACCGTTTGTTCCCATGGTTCTGCATTTCCACGCCAAATGAAAAGGGCCAATCGCCTTAAACAATCACTTCATAGTGTGTGACCCAACTAAGATTTTTTTTTCTCTTTATCATTCTTATCAGAATCCTTTCCTTTCCCTCCTCAACACTTCCTCATTCCTCACCTTGTCCATCCATTTCATCTTCTCTACTCTTCTGATAGTATACAAACAAAAAAAGAAAAAGGTCGAATACCATTGGTCTAAAAAACCAACCTCTTTTTTAACCCCTCGCCTTGCCGCGGTAGAAAGGTCCCCCTGACGTCACAGGGCCCCCGGGTCCTCGTATTTCCCCAGGAGCGTGTGCGAGTGTCGTGGATCCCGAAGTTTCATCATCTCGAGGAAATGATAGACTTGTGTTATCACCGACTGGCTCGACGGTCGGTCAGCTCATATTGCCTCAGAGGCGACAAGTGGAAGGCAGGGAGTTGTTTGGTTACCGTGACTGTAGAGGGCTCTAGGATGGTGGTGTATGTACGTCGCGTGACCACGGTCTTTGTGCACATGTCCTGGTGGCGTAAGGTATGTAACTTCCACTACCGATTATCCGTGCGTCTATGAGTATATTATGTTTTGGACGAAGGGATTAACCAGGTCACTATGAAAAACGACCTGGCATTGTGCATAGTGACAAAAGCAGTCGGGTTAAGTGATAGATATTTGTTAATTTATCATTTTGACTGGGTAGTATGCATAATGCTCCATACTCTTCGGGCTATGGGGAAAACAATGCAGTACTGCGTCACTGGCAGGATGGGGACAGTGGACATCCTATCACGTGCCAGCCAATCAACGTCTAGCTAACCTAACATAACTAGTTTTATTGTGCTTTGTTTTATATATGAAGTACAACTGTTACAGATGATTATTATTATTATTATTATTATAAGGTGTTCTGTCTTACGACAGGCCCATTCCTTTTGTCAGTGAACTTAGAGCCCCAACGCCCGCGGGAGCCATGGCGCCCGCCGAGCCTGTTGCGTCCACCCGCCACTTTTTGACCCCAGCTGAAAAGTTATTGACTAATAGTTTGAATCTGTCACTTTTCCGACAAAAATCAAGTTTGTGCTTATCTCCAGGTATGGTGTTCTCAAGAAGTTGGTGTTCCCTCTTTCCAATCCCTCCCTCTCATTCATCTTTCATTGCCGGCTCATTTTCAAAGTGTACTTTATTACTCGGAACTATCATTCTACTCACTAATACCACGATAATACTTCCTGTTTCCTTTGTAAATATCTTGACACGGGTCCACCCAGATTTGTTGCCTGAATAAACACAGAATTAATATAATATATTTTAAAAATGTACCTAAGCACCAAAATAGTGGTTAGTAGTTAAATTGTTCCTTGTGTCTTTATTTTGGTCTTGTTAAAACCGTAAATAAAGCAGTATTTTTTTAAAATTTATTTTTTGTCAACTTGGAGGGGGTTGAACCCCCTCTTTCACCCCCCATGGCTACGGCCTTGAGTATTACCCACAACCACATGTAACGGCACAATCGCTGTTGTAAACTTAACATGGCCGAGGCTGACCTCTGAGCCTGGAGGGAGTTAGTAAATTTGCGTTGAAAAAGTAATCGGTGCCCGCGTCACTACCGTTAATTTTGAATGTGCTCTAAGGTACAAAAAGGTTGGGGACCTCTGACACAGACCATTGTATTTCAAGCCGTTTGGCCTGAAAGTGATTGATACTTTCTTGTTGACTGAGGTGGACGCCTTAAATTATAGCTTTTTTTTACTTACCTACTGCCTACAAGGATATTTTCGTGTAACCCCGGTTGAACGCCACTGTTTGAGGGTCATTCGACCTTAAATATTAATTAAATACTTTGCACCGCGTCATA
>CABFWO010005241.1:0-50799 GCA_902155825.1 Timema genevievae
TGTCATACTTCCTGTGTCAATCTACAACCTGAATTTATTGATAAAATCTACATTAACGCGAGCGAAGCCGCGGGAAAAAGCTAGTAAAAAATAAGCTGTATTTATTATTCGTAGAGCGTCTGTATTGTGATAATTACATCTTTAAATTTAAAAACCACATATATGGATAATATAGCTACATTTTAGTCTCACCTAGTTTGATTTTATGGTGACGGGAGGCACAAATTTCGGACAAGATTTTTTATATATAGTTTTTCACTTTGCCTTTATGCAAATTCTGATACATTTCCACTAAATTCTACTTTTTTCATCCATACTTCACTAATGTATTTAATATGCGTATAATTTGTATGTGTAGTAAGACACGGTGGAAAAAATAAAACTATGACATAAAATAAAACTATATTCTATATTAGTTCGATTCCCGTCTCAAGGTGTTATTTTTCAATTTAAAGAATATAAAAAATATAAATAAAGTTTACAATAGTACAGCATTATTTTCAAACATAAATAGGGTGGCTTATAGGTCAAATACTAACTAAAATAAACCGTTGTGCAATAACATCTGACAATAATACACAATTTTTTATGAAGAGAGTTTAGCCGACAAGTGTAGAATACAATCTGTAACATAATACATCTATTAGACTTAAAAAAATAATATTCACTTACAAATGCTTAGATTTATATCAACATTATGTAATTATAGAATAAATGCTACTTTGTTTTCAAATCTCTAGCTTTTTAATAATGCTTCTATTCAGGACACAAATAAATGAGTAAATCGTCTTCACTTTTAAGGAGAACGAACCTGAATCATTTTAAGTCTGCCAACTTATTTATGCACTAAATGAATTTACTTTCATCCCATGATTAAGTAATATTGCTAACTTTTTGTTTACATCCATTATTGTTTCCAGGATGTGATCTGGGTCAGTTTTTTATTCAAGCCATACATTTCCCACTAGCGGCTGGCTAGGCCTGTCATAGTTTCATATGCCTTACAATCTAACTTGAAACTAGGACAGGCACAACATCCAGTCCCCGGCCAGTAATTCATCATTGTGAAAGGGTAAACCAACATTTCACCAATGATAAATGTATCGGCCATGCTGGGAATCGAACCCAGGACCCTTAGCCTAGTAGACATACACTCTACCGAATGAGCTCCGAATCCGAATGTTGGATTTATATTGCTAACTATATTGTGTTCAAATTGTGATTTTTTTTGCAGAGAATTGAGTGTGGTTATTAAAAAAAACGCATTTCCAACAAAATAGGGTACTCGCATAAAGAAACCAACGAATACGTATTTAGCTTGCAACGCTAGTAAAAACATCGTCTTTAACACGCCCTGTGACAGAGGTTTGGGGCCCACCCTCTCCAAGCAGGTACAGAACTTTAATTAAGGAAAAGTAAAGAAAATAAATCAAATTACGATTCATGTAACAGATTATTTTTAATACATTATTATTACTAGACTATTATTATTCGTGAATCGATTGGGTTTGTCGAATTTTATCAATACTAAAATATGAATTACACACTGTGAATCTTCCCACTTTCACACAGTAAATACTTTTATAACGTCATCTAAAATCTTATCCTATTATTATTGTGTACTGGAAACTTGGTTTTGGTGTAAAGTATTTGCCTCAGTTCCCATTTTCGTGGGTTCAAACCTAGCTGGGGTCAACAGATTTTTCTTGAGCAATGAAAATCCTTAGCACAGCTTCATTCGGAGAGGAAGTTAAGCCGTTGTTCCCATATTGATGTGAAAATACACCTTTCCCGGCAAAATTGGTTGGCAATTTCGCACTCACTCACAGAAATTATTATGTTCTGATATAATCAATTAGTTCATAAAGTGTACGTTAAATACCTCAAATAAAAACATCCTAGAGCAGTATTGGAAACTATTTAATGCTACACCGACACCTGTGAGCACACTAATTAAGGCATAAGTCTCACCTTGTCTGGTTTGCGAATGAATAGAAGTTAAACGTTAGTACAATTGTATATGTTTTCTCAAGTAGAGCGAAAAAAAAAGCGCGTGATGGATAGGAAGACACAACAAAATGCTAAGAAAATCCAACCTAGCTTGACCAAACCTAACCTAAACAAGCTTAACCTAGTATAAAGAAAAAGGATTGGCGCTACCGAATTCATATTTACCCGCAGGTCTACTATCTGTTATAATCCTCCTGGCCAGTGATCATGGCCCAACAAACTATGAATATTTTGGACAAGGGGTCTCGTGGCCCAACTGTTATTCTCCGAAATAAAGTACTCCTCGCTACCGACACGTCCTGTAACATACTCTCTCTCTCTCTCTCTCAATAAATTCCACTGATGATTTCACGTCGTAAAGTATTTTAATGAAAAATAGGGCGTGTCCCTCCACCCCCCCTCTTAAGATTCTTATCTGGTTAGTGAAATCCGGTGTGTAAGATCCATCATCTGATAAAACTGGAACGCTATCTCTCCGCGAGGTAACGAGTCTCTATAATGGTAACAGTTTGTTCCCGAGATGAATAGAAGGCACTTACAGCGCAAAACAATAACAATGCACTTATCAAAGAGTTTACACACACGGCTCATTGACTCGGGAAAAACTGTAGAACGTGTACTTTGTATGAAACAAGGAACGTAACAAACACTAGTAGTACATTCAGTTTAAGGGGGGGACTCCCATACATTGTGTCAAGACGTGTAGTAGCCCCCCCATACACAATTTAACATAAAAGGCGCATACAGACTAGGCTGACATTTCGTGTTAGCATGTGTTATGACTAGGGGGCGGATTTATAGGCACTAACATTTTTAAAAAAGGCAGGCAAATAGGCACTAAAAATCACAAAAATAGGCACATAAATAGGCATTATAAATTAAAAAAGGCAATAAATAGGCACCAAAAAGAAAAAAATTGGCACACAAAGAGGCATAGTAATGCAAAAAAAAAAAAGGCACCAAAACACTCAAAAATTTTATTATTCATTCTTAAAATCCAGCATACACTTTCTATAAACACAAATTAATTACTATTAGAGTTAATTACCAAATACTTCTCAAGATTTTCAGGTGTAGATTTGGTTCTGTTTAGTGACAAAATGTTTTTATACTGTGAGAAATTTCTCTCGACTTCACATGAAGTCATCGGGCAAAACTTCAGACAGGTTAGCTCAGCTGAGCTAAGCTTGACTTCTGGGAGTGCTGTAGTTTGTCCTTCTAAGATGTCTGCAATACTTGCCATCACTTTCCACCCATGATTTCACTGCAATACTCTGTCAAGTTTGTCGACGATGGCCGTGCCAACTGAACCAGAAGCATGATTCAGGTTTTTTTTATATGCCCCAAAATATGGATTCTCCAGCTTCTTCCAAGGAATATTTGCAGCTACCATTGCAGATCATAAGTCAGCAAAAAATTGCTCTTGGGTTTTAACGGCATCGTTAACTTCAGGAAAAATTGGTTGCGATCCTGTTTTCTTTCTGGAATTCTTCATATGTATTGCAGTATTTTTGTGTTGTTCTAGGTGATACTTCTTCTCGCATTTTACCTAAATATTATAATATATGTGCATCCTACAAATTAAAATTAGCAAAGCATCACCTACAAGAGAACTAAGATTACAATATTTTTTTGGGTAAGATCTTTATGTTACGCTTTGGTAAATATTTACACTTTGTCGTTGAAATCGTTCAATAAGAAATGAAACCTAGTTTAATAACAGCAAGGAATCATGGTTTACTTTTAAACGGTAGACAAAATAGCACTTGCAGATCGTATTAGCTTACGTCCTGGTCACTTGTTATTAACTCTAAAACTGTCTCTGTTTAGTCAGTATTTATCATTAAATAATATAGGGCCTATTATATTATGTATGTATTTATATTTATTATAATATATATATATATATATTTAATTCTACGTAACTCAGGTTGAGTTCCACAAACTTAGACCATTCTACCATCGTAACAGGTCTTCTTACATGTATCTATACATCAAGCCATGTGATATTCAGCTGTCAATTGTGGTATTTAGGCCTATTATCAACACTTGTAAAATAACCCTAATGAAATAGTAAAATATTTGTTACACTTAAACAACGGATTGAATAAATAAAATAACAAAATTTTAATTAGGCTATATTTGAGTTAAATGTGTCAAATGTAATTAAAGTCGATTTATAAAGATCTGATCTGAGACTTTCTTGAAAACTTTTCTTTTAGCACCACATCATACTACCCGTTCGGGCTATACTTTAACATTTTATTTATATGAAGTGAAGACACCTGAACTATAGCCTACACTAAACATAGTGCATATTCCATTGCAATTTCGTATGTTCAAAGTTTAAGTAACATGTCTAACACAAGCATCAGTGGGTACTTGAGCGTCATTCCCGTCTGGTCTGAATTTCTCGAAAGACCGGGGGTTGAGTCCTGATCAGTTGCTTTATTTTAGCACCATGTTTTACTACCCGTTCGGTTTGTAAGCCTATGCAGGCCTGCTAATTACACTAATGAGTTAGGGATTCGGATAGTTTATTTTAGTGGAAATGCAACCGCATTTACATGGAGGGAAAGTGTAAAACCATTTAGGAAAAAACACCTTTAGTGCACCCAACCAGGATCGAACCCCGATCACCCCCTCTCCACCAGTCTAGACTAACACGAGGGTAGCACGTTAGACCACGCGGCCACCGAAGTGGGTGGTTAGGTTTTATGGGGTGGTTTACCCTAGATATATTCCCAATCTCCCTCCAAATAAAATCGGCTACATTTAATCTTACCTTCCTTGCTCTAAATACATGGTGGGGCAGAAACAATTAAACGATCTATTCTGAGGAAAGTGATGGATTTGCTGAGGTTTACTTCACGTCCAGTGGAGCTCACCCGAGTGAAAAAAAAAGTAGTATATAATTTGTTTTTATTTAGCTAGTGAATATTTACTTTTCAATTAAAGTGTTAATTTTCAAGATATTAATCTATAATTGTTTTGGCCCCATAGAAATACGAACAATCCGAGAGTGTAGAAATATAAACTAAACGGGGGGGAACCCAACAACACTTAAACTAGCATGGGTCATTTTATTTGACACCCGATGTTAGGAAAACTCCCCCTTAAATTGTAATAAAATGTACGATTAAAGGAAAGTGAGGAAGGTAGTAATTTGACTGTGGTTATTCCTTCTCTCTCGTGTTATCAAAATGTAAGATCTCGCTTCTTGCTCACTTCCATTAACGGTGCATCAATCATCTCTTCATCAACAACTTGTTGTTAGGGTTGTCTTTTTTATCCTTTTTTTAGATGGCGTCTTTTGACACGCCGCTATTCCTGGCGCGTACTTGACTAGGAAGTTCACAATGCAGTTAAGGTGGGGATGTGGTAACTCGATAAAAAGACAAATGTTTTTTCCAGATTTTATATCAAAGATTTTTTTAAATAAATCAAATATTGCTTCAATACAAACATAAAGTTTTATTTTCTTCAAATGGTGATATCAACAGTTGTTGTATATCTGTCATAAGCCCAGTGACATAATATGAGAATTTTTTTAAAGGAAGAAAAAAGTTGTCATTCAATTCCAGGACACCTTTGACATAATTTCAACAACCGTTGATACAACCATAGGAAGAAAATTTAACTCTATATCTCTACTGAATCAATATTTGATTTATTTTGTTAAAAAAAAAGTTTTGCTATAAAAACTGAAAAAAATACTTACCTTTTCTCGCGTTCCCTACATCCGCATCTTAAAGGAAAATCATCCTAAATACGGGGAGGTGAACTCTCTTGAAATCAATTTTTATATCTAAATAATGTTCTGAAATTGACACGGCCTAAATTGAGGTGTGTGTTTGTTTAACATTTTTTGTTGTGTTTTGAATTGTGAATGATAAAACGAGTATTAAAAGGTGTTGTGATAAGCTAGTAAACAAATAGAACGTGTGCGCTGACAACATAAACAGAGTGTCAGCATTCATCACAGTAAATCAGGCTAGAAGCCAGGATAAATAGTAATGTATCCAAGTAAACATGGCTAACTAATCACCATCGAGACTAGGGGGTCACTCTGCCCGTTTTTAGGGCTACGCGGGTTAGGACACCGGTACATCAGTACCTGTATTGGAGGGATACCATCGAGCCCAGGGTACCAGGGTTCATAAACCGTGAAAGATCTCCTAGAGGTCAGTCAGGCCTTTGGTTAAACATTCCTTGTATACTTCGTACTGTCACGAGCCTCTAAGTAAAGCTATTAAGTTTTCCCATATCCTCTAATACTTCTTATCAACATCATGTTTTGTAATAGAACATAGTAGTACAATAAAAAACCCATAAAAACCCAAGCTGGACGTCAATTACGAACCCACACAATCACAAACCAGTCACTTCCCCCCATCCTAGGCCACAACCCACCCTGACAACCTAGGCCCACAGTAGGAAGTGGGAGGGTGACAGTTCATTTAATAAAAACCACATACATGAAAAACACGTTTAAATGAAGGTTTCTTGTTTTTATGCAAACTATGTTTTCGAATAAATTGAAAAATGACACTTGAACACGCAAAACGAGCCCGAGACCTTTGATTTAGAGCACCAATGCTCTACTACTGAGTTATGCAGGGATATTTCCGTTCTCAGGATAATTCTTTAGTCATAGTTTAAGTTTATATTATAGCTACCGGCGACTCGGTTATGGATTTATGCTGCCACTAGAACAAATACATCGAACTGTACATTCCAAGCGGATTAAGATGAAAGAAAGCAACACTATGCAATTAAGTATGGTAATTATATGATAGGCTATTTCCGTATAATCTTTAATCCCCCAAGCTCACCATTCCTATGTACTTAATTGTACACTTTTTTATCTCCATAAACCACATTTGTTGCTAGGAATGAAGTATTTGGTGTTTAATTAGATAGAGAATAAATTAATCTGTTGCCCTTATGGTTAGTTAAATGCATGATATTCGAAGACTTTTCTGTTTACAACCAAACAAAGTTCGATACCTTAGCTCAGTCGGTAGCATGACTGTATTCTAGGCTTAAGGTCCCGGTTCAATTCCTGGTATGGCCGAAAATTTATCATTGGTGAAATTTGGGTTTCCCTTTTCACACTGATAAATTAACGACCGGGGACTGGGTGTTGTTTTTGTTTCATATTTAAATTAGTTTAGTTTAAGTTGTGTGCTGATATAATAAGTCGATTCAGAAAGTGCACGTTGAGTACCTTGCACAGATAAATAAAATAAATAAAAACTTAACTTAAACCATTCAAAGGGATAAGTATACTATTACATTTATATAAATACTATTGTTAATTATATTTAAATTGTCATTTAAACTGTCATAATTGTAGGTACGCTAAAACGGTGTTACGGTGTTAAATTAAGCGATAAACATATAAAATATATATTTACATTATTTTTATTGTGAGGCTATGAAATATCTAGATAGTGTCATTTTGCTGTGGAATTTAAGAAAAAATAATAATCTTGAAGAATAGAATAAACTAAATAAAAATTATTAAAACTATTTTTGATTAAATTTCATCCATTCCCAAAATATTGATTCGAAGATCAAATGTCTTTGAAAATAAATGTAGGGAGTAGCTCAACTGAATTTTCTTAATACATGTTCTTACATCCAACCGTTTCTTGACAATAAGTTTAAATTTGTTGTTCATTTAAAATCGTGTGGCAATAATAAGATAATTACCCTGAATAAAGCGTCAGTTTTATCGGGTCTCTTCTTCTTGTAATGGGGAGGTCGGGGTTCGAATCCCTGCTGGGTTTACTGAGCTGTGTTTTCCCAAATATATTTTTTCCCTCCTTCCAAGCAAATTCAGACACATACATTTAAAATTATACCTATTTCTCACGCTATCATATAAGGATAGCTAGCTCAGACGTAAGATTTGGTGTACATACAAATTAAACGTTAATAGGTACATGTTTTTTATGAGTATACATACTATTATGAGTCACTATATAAGTTATATATAGCCTATATTTTACTATAAGTTAAATTACCTATGAGAAATCATGCGCACTATTTTACTCACAACAATTTTTTAAATTTGTTTAGGTAAACTAACTTGTAAAAATATGCAATCTTGTTTTACTTTTTCTGGCACAATATTGACAGATTCTTTTAAAAGGGTCTATATAATCTCAGGTATGCGCACACATGCCACACATGAGTGTATGCACACAGAGACAAGCTTGGAGTGCATAGACACATATATCCCATGACCTATATGAACATAGACTGGCATCGTTTTTCTTTGTGGAAAAGTGAACCATCTGCCATGCTGGCCGAGGTCAAACAAGTTTTGAGTGTGTGTGTAAGAGAACGTGGTAGGGGTAATTATAGAGTACTGTTCATAATTATACAATTAAGTCTACACATCATCTGTCTGACCAGCGGTACAATTAACATAGCTCTCTGAAGTAGCATGCAGGTTAGTGTGAATTGAGCTTACCAATTTAATAACCATCGACTTCTCATTTATTTTGTTACTTAGGCCTATTTTATATGTTTTTAATTTGACTACATATAAAAGTAGTAATAGCTGTAAAATATTACGCATTGATTGAACAATTATTATGTAATTTATTTTCAGTATCTAAATCCATCCACCCACTTTGGTGACCGCGTGGTCTAATGTGCTACTTTTGCAGTAGAATCGACTGACGATGACGGGGAGATCGAGGTTCAAATCTCATTCGGGTGCACCGATGGTGTTTTTTCCCAAAAATTGTTTTCCACTCTCCCTCCACGCAAATGCGGGTACACTTCCTCAAAAATAACTTTCCCAATCCCTTAAAACATTAGCGTAATTATTACATAAGCGTATAACCCAAACGGATAGTAGGACGTGGTGCTCAAAAAATAAAAATAAATCCATTTTTTTAATAGATACTCTACTTTATGTAAAAAGCTAATTAAGTATTGTAAATTAACTATATAATTTAGTATTATTATTTCATGTAATATAAATAATGACAAAGAGTGGAAAATATAAAAAAATAAAAAATAGTTTCTTTAATTCAACTATTTCTATGTCAAAATAGTTCTTTACATTAATATTTTTTTTAATTATTAATTTAATTTAACAAATAATTTTTATTTTGATACTAATTAATACTTTTATGTCTAACAAAACCGTACTGTACTTCTAAACGGATGATAATAAATATCATTTTGATATAATATATCAATACTGCATATAGAATGTTATTTTACTTCTATGCAATAGTTACAGGTTTAACAACGGGTTTTAAATTATTTTAGCTATTACCTAGCCCTAAATTTTTTTTAAAAATAATGTATTAATTTTAAATGTTTCTATCTTCAATTCCTTACTAATAGCTGCTTCTGAAAAGTGTTACACAAAGTGTACGTATATCCTTGCACTTTAATAAAATGCCTCAACAAATGGACCAACTTTTTTTTTGTAAAAGATATAAAAGCTGATAGGACTTAATATATAATTATTATTCATTTCAGGACACTACATCTCTTCCTATCAGATAAACTACGATTACACAAGAATTTCTTCCACTAGTTTTCGCCTTCCTTGTTTAATCCACGGCTGTTGGTTTTTTAGGCTCGTATTTATACCATATTTAGTGCAGTCTACATTGGCAAGTAATCAATAATAACAAAACGTTTGTTAGATGCGACATGGTAGATAAAAATAGTGGTTTCTACAGACAATATTTTATAATTAGTAGTTTACGGAGGGACAATTCCATACGGAGATAAATAAATAATACTTGGAAGTTAGCCAGCCAGTTGAAAACTTTAGTTTTGTAATGTCCGTTAAAGCTTTATCTTGTGGTTTTTTGTGGTCTACTGTGGAGGATGAGGGAGAAATCTATTAGAAAATTCTATCTCAATAAATCCGACTTGTATTCGAACCACTACCTTCCCGTCGCAGCTAAGCGAATTAGGACGAGATTTTTTTCTTAGCTTTTGTAATCATCCCAATTCAATACCCGTAACGACATTTTAAATACACATGGGGTATGGGATAGGAAGGTAGAATTTAAAGGAAATGTACCCTCATTGTTGGGGAGGAAAAGAGGGAAACAATTTAGGGACAACCTCCTTAAGTACCTCTAACTGAGATTCGAAACGGAACCTTACATCTCAGACAAGACGAGACTAGAATGACACCTTTTTCCACTGGTGGGCTGCTATTATTTAAATAAGAATCAAATAGCCAAAGCTATTATTTATGCTTTTTAGTGAGGAGTTCTCCATCTAGATGTCATATTCTGAAAATTGAAAAATGATACCTGGACACGGGAATCAAACCCGGGACCTTTGACTTAGTATTATTTAAATTCTAAGCCATATGAGGACTAAATGGAAGCTTTGTTGAGATATTTTGCGATTTTTGTGAAGATCTACCGTTCAAAACCTTTTTTTAGAGACCTCAGCCACTAGCTTTGACAAAGGAAATTCTGTAATAATGTCCACACATCCACCGATTAACATAGATTATTTATAGATTATATACATAGATGTGTTCCAAGATGAAAGGGAATGTTGGTAAAAGGTAGTCAGCAGAGGTCAAGGACAAAGTTAAAACCAGAAGCTTGTCGCAGGTCTGGAACTAATAGCATCTCACTAATGGTTGCTTCTCAACTAAGGAGAAATACAACTTGATAAATTTCAATTTGAATGAATAACCAAAAGAGGACCCTGAAGAGAAGAATAAGCGGCTGAAGTGTTACATGGACCATCTCTTTGTATGGAGCTTAGAACTGGTCCCTGATGAAAAAAAGAGTAAGAAATATTTATTTTGGAGAACCTTGAAGTTTGGTGCTAGAGGAGAATATAAAGGACAGATCGGGTGACTAATGAAGAAGTTCTAATGAGGGTCAATTAGCAGGTGATTCTATGAAGAGAGGCAAACATTATGAGAAGAAATGGCCTATCGAAGTATGTCGTAAAAGACAAATTGGAAGGGAGAGGAAGACCAGGAAGGTGACGAGTGCAACTGATGGAAGATCTCAAGCAAGAAAAAAAAAATGCATTTTATGTAGTGGTGGGCCGACACCTACTTTTCTCGATTCTGATACCTTGCTCGATACAAGCAAATAATCTCCTCGATACTAGATATCCTATTCGATACCATTCAACATGAAATTACACAAATCCTCATTTTGTAAGCATAGAAATTAGGTCAAAAGAAAAATAATTAATTTGTTTCAATATTTCAAAATATGGAAACTAGTCAATTAGGCTATTTAAACAAATTATTACAATAATCAACCAGAATAAAATAAAATTTACAATGATTAGTAGGCCTACAGTAAGAAATATTATTACTTATTGAGTAATGAAAAATCTTGAAAGTCAGTTTTTTATTTATACATTAGCATATAAAACTAGTAGGCTAATTACAGAGCTATATAATATTATTATAAGTATTTGTCAGGTTATCGATTGATATATTTGTCAAGAAAATAAACATACTAAAAAATAATAGTCACACACTATTTACACACAAAATATGAATGTCATTTTTAGTTGAGTGAAATTAATAGCTTGAATATAAAATGTGGGGGGTAAATGGGGTTTTTATATTGAGCTTAGAGCTGAGCGAACAGAATAACAGGACAAAGCAAAACTATGAGTAACTAATGTCTAGCCACTGACTTTCAAAATTAACCGTTTGAGGAGTCAATCGAATTGAATACTGAAGAGGGGTATCGAGCTTTTTAGCGTATAGTATCGCAATAGTATTGCGATACTAATCGATAGCATCGGTATTGAAGTTATTGAGGAATCGAGTATCAAAATTGTCACAGCCCTAATTTTAAGGTAAGCGCCCACCGGGTCGGTACCGTACGGACCGCACATTTTAAGGGGGTGGGGAGGTGCACCTACTATCCGCACTGACGGCACGGACGGAGACTCAGTTTTCTCAGCTGCTCTCGAGCCAGAAGGTGAGCTTCTCGTTTGCGTGCTCAAGGAAGTACTGTTTGCATTTCTGTTATTTTTGGATTTGTTTCATGTTTATAATTGTGCTTTTGTGAGTGCTATTTCAATGTATTATTTAAATATGGAATGCGATGAAGAATTTGTAGCTATTAGTTTCCTTTTAATTAAAGAGGAGAGGAGAAAATGTTGGAAACGACGATTCTGGGTTCACAACATCAACAAGAAAAGACTTATGTTTGATGAATACCACATATTATTTCCTGATCTGGTTGAAGATGACGCCAAAAATTCCAGACCGTACTTGATTTTAATTTTCTCGCCCGGACTTTCTGTCGAATGGCGGAGCGGCGGAGAGTCCGTTGCCGGTGGTACTGACGTAGTGGGCTCATCTTGGTAACAAATAATGCTACGAATTAGTTGTACTTTCCGTTCCGTCCGTGCGGTACCAACCCAGTGGTCGCTTACCTAAGATGGATTTTAAGGCTCTACAAAAATGGAAGCTGCTTTTAAGACAAACTAGAGGACTCAATTTTGACAAGGCAAAGGACCTGTCGAAATACATTAACCTAATATATTAATTTGGAATATAAAACGTGTAGCACGTGAAATTATTTGTAAATTTAAAAGTAGTTACCTGTAAATTTGTTTTACACAACAATGGCATTTTTTTTGTGTGTTGCAGGTGGTAATGAACTATCGAGGTGCCACATCAAATAGATGAATGGAGAAAAAATACCTATCATTAATATTTTCTCGATACACGTTCACTTTACACGTTACTATTTAAGCTCCTAAATAACTTATCGTTCCAAAATTGTAGTATTATTAAAAATAAAACACTTTTATTTGTAATATATATTTACAAAACCAATAGTTTCTAAGATATTGGCAAATATATTAATACAATTTTGTGAGCTTTAGTTTTACAGAGATACTACCTAAGTTTAAACACAATGATTCTCTAGTTTCATAAAGTAAATAGATAAGTATCTCAAATTATATGTTTTATTTTCTCGCTACCTTACAGGAAGAGAAAGTATTGTGATTGTGAAAAAATTCGAACTCAATATTTTGATGAATTTAGACGTTTCATAACCCCCCGAATCAGAAAAAGTTGTTTTTGAATTTCCTCCCGTCTATTTGTCTATCCGTCTGTCTGTACCTCGAAGTAGAGCCTAAACTATTAAACTGATCGGGCTAAAGCTTGGTATCTAGGCATTTCATAGGGTTGCCTCAAGGGATTTTTGAAATTGGAAATCCAACCCTAAAGTTAAGGGTAGTTTACTGAAGGGTGAAAAGAGAAAAAATCGATTTTATCAAAATCGACTTCAACGATTAAATTAGAAACAAAATGGCTAGTCTCAATTTTTCAACAAAATGACTTTAAGAGAATCGGTCTGATGCGTAAATTCTAATTTTTTTTATCATAGTAACTCTTTGAGGTATGAAATTCCTTATCTTTGCAAATGTGTAGGTCTATTTATAGTACAAATATTTTAATTGAAACATACTTTTATAAAACCAATAATTTTCAACTATACGCATATAAATATATTTTATAACTTTTAGAACAATTAAGGTAAAGTATTGTGACCGTAAATAAATTACAGCCCGAGATGTTGAGGGATGTCAGCGTTTCATGACCCTCCAAACCTTAAAAAGTGGGTTTTGCAATGCTGTCTCTCTGTGTCTAACCCTAAAATGAAGCGTAGTTTTATAAAAGGTGAAAAGAGAGAAAATCGATTTTTTTTCAAAATCGGCTTTAACGATTTTGATTAATATTCGTATCTATACGTTGATTAAGATTATAAGTAAACTATCTATTTTCATTTTCCCATGAAAATGACTTTTAGGGTCTACTTTAAAAAAGCGGAAATGTACGTATCTCCGCAATTATTTGAGATACTTAATAACTTATCATTGCAAAATTGTATCACTATTAAAAATAAAAAACTTTTATTTTAATCATATTTTTAGTAAAACAATAGTTTCTGAGATATTGGCAAATATATTAATACAATTTTGTGAGCTTTAGTTGTAAAGAGTTACTAATTAAGTTTTAACGCAATAATTATCTAATTCCATAGAGTAAGTAAATATTAGTAGGTGTTTCCAAAAGTTGATGTTCCTTTTACTTTAACCTCTAAGGAGAAATGTTTGTACAACAATGATATATCATTTTAAACTCTATAGTCAATATTTAGCTTTTTCATTGTTCTAAATTTAAAAATGAGGAATTTTAAATCAATGCGATGACCTAAGGATGTGCAAATCCTAATAAAATGTTGAAAATTTTTAAACGGAATCAGAAATTTTAGTACGAAGTGTTGACCCTTGGCGACCCAGTATCGATATTTGCTATCGGCCCAAATGTATAAATGAGGACTTTAATTCTTTAAAAATAAAATTATAAAATTTAAAACCGAGCGTCTAAAAATATTTTGTTGTGTCTTACTATCCATTAATTGCTGTTTTAAGTTCAGCTCGAGAAAACCTTTACAACCATCCTAAATGGAGCGCCACAACCACCTGGTTCAAGTAGTACACCTTGTTTACAATTTCCAAGAAGGAACTCATGGACCAATTATTTTAATGTTGGATTAACGCTATTCTTTTAAACGCAGGTCACAACAGGTATACGAGGCCCAACTGTAATTCACCTTTTCCCCCTTAATTTGAACACATTGCACTAAATTAACTACACTTTTCACCTTGATTTGTAGTAACTTCGTTGATATTGACCAGTTAGCATCCCCCGCATCGGAGAGGGCACGCGAAATCAACGTCAATACGTTATACTTCCGTTCCGGAATATCTATATTTCTATATTTTTTATAATAGTTGTATGGCGATGAGAAATGTAAAATCTAAATGAAATATAAACTCATCTGCTTGTAGGTAAAGGGAGTTTTTGGGAAAATCATTTAGGAAAATATCACCAGAGTACACCCAGCTGAGATTCGAACCCCAACCTCCCCGTTACATTCAAAACAGAACAGACGATACTAACGCCTTCGGTTAAGTCCGTGTACCGGCAATTGCGTGTGATATAGCAGTTTAATTTGCAATTCAAGTCTACGTGTTTTGCAAGAATGTTAATGCCTCACGCCAACTAGAAATAAGGTGGGTTTCTGATCGACATTCCTCACAATTTCCACTGGGCACAGATTTATTCTTAGCTTTATATTCTTGTCCCGTCTTTAAACGCATTTATATTATTGCAATAAGGTTTTCACTAACTTGATACCAATTTAAAACTACTTTCCTTGATTGGTATATTCAACTTATAATGGAACGGTTAACAATACAATCAATTTGAATTTGATAAACTTGTTGTAAGAACAAGCATGGCTAGGAGTCGTTTTGAAATGAATTTGTTATGTATTATCGATATAAACATATCAATAATATCATATGCAATAAATTATATTTAAAAAATAGTTAAATACATACGTACTAAGCCATTTCTTAAACACCAACCAAAATAAAACATACTAAAACTTGAGTTATACCTTATTTATTAATATTTTAATTTTATAAGATAGAATACGTAACCTAATTTAAATTATTAAATACATGTTTATTTTAAAATATATAATATTATATACTAACAAACAGTACTTTACTGTACCGGTTCGCTCTTATAGGTTCTTACATTTCATAGTTTATTTTTGAAAATATAATTCTGTAAGCCACCTTCTTCTCAATCGCAAGGTACAGGGGAGGGTTTATCAAAATTCAAGATCTGGTGTATACAAGTCTAACGATTGTACTAATAAGTCACCTTAATATATAGGCGAAGTAATTATAATTATCATGCCCCCCCCCCCCTTTAGTTTTGTTATTTTAGAACTGCATCTTACTTTCTGTTTAGGTTATACGCACTTAGTATTATTAAATACTAATGTATTCGAAACTCTTAAGTGGCCATATTATTTATCATCATAAATAATGTTGATGTTTTTGATGCACCTTTGTTTAATCCGTTATCACGCTCTACTTAATCTTGTGAGCTACAGTGTAATTATTTATTTTACATGATTGTAATGTATGAGTTGAACATAATTTTGTACCTGGAATTGCATTTAATCGTTTATCTCTTTTATGATTTCTTGACAACCATTACTTATACTTATTGGAGACATAATAAATAACCATACACTAAATATATATATATAGTGTATGGTTATTTATTATGTGTTATATATATATATATATCGCTTACTTTCAGACTTAAAAATAAAATAACTTTTTTGACTAATATATGGTTGACCTCAGTGTAACTGGGGTAAAGTGCTCGCATCAGGACCCGATGTTCGTGGGTTAAAACCCAGCTGAGGTCGATGGAATTTTTCTCAAGCAATAAAAATTCGTAGCGAAAATTACTTAGGAGGAGAAGTAAGGCCGTTGGTCCCATTTCAAATGTGGTGTGTAAAAAAAACCTAGAAATAATGTAAAGATAACTTTTTCGTCAAAATTACAGTCGGTTCTGTAAGTGCACGTAAATTACCTCAAATAAATTTAAAAAAAACTTGATAGCTATAAAAAGTCATATCATGTCAAATCATGGGATCTCAAAATATCACTTTCCACAAAAGTAACAAATCAAATCACCAGAATACCGACTACAGCACACTAAGTTTTGCTAACATTTAACTAGGAGAAAGAATGAGAACTAAACTTGTGGGCTGGGGCAGTTTAATTTTTAAATTCAAATAATATATTCACCACTACCGGCTTGCTAGGCCTGTCGTAACTTCTTATGCCTTATAATCTAACTTAACACTAGGAAAGGTACAATATCCAGCCCCCGGCCATTAATTCATCTCTGTGAAGGGGTAAACCCACAGTACACCAAAGATAAATTTTTCTGCCATGCTGGGAATCGAGCCCGGGACCCTTAACTCAGTAGACAGACACTTTATCGACTGAGTTAAGGTGTCGGATTGTAGTTTATTTCTCAACATATATTTCTTTGTTGAAACCACACATTTCTAAAATTGGGTAATTTTATCAATTTTGTGTTTATAGTTTTTTTATAAAAATAAGCCTATTTAGTTGATGAGTGATAATTTTTTTTAAATCGCAGAGTCTTACTATCTGTTCAGGATGTACGAATATAATGATAACTACAATAATAGGGATGAGAAAGGAAGCATTTTAAAGGTAACCCATCAGCATTTGAATGGAAGGAGAGTGGGAAATTATTTTTGATAAACCACCCTCAATAGACCCAGCTGGGATTTAAACTATGATCTCCCCGCCTTCAACAGACCAGTCCAATATTAGGGTGACGCCTTAGATCGTTCTGCCACTGAATCGGGCTATTTAATTTCAACTCCTTGCCAAGTGAACTATGTTATGATTTCCCATAGTTGGTTTTTCATCTTCTTTTCAGGTTAGGCGCGTTTCCTTGAACTCATCTCTTTCCATCATATGTCCTTAAATTATTTAATATTGGTTATAGAAAGCCCCAAATATATATAATATATGTGTATAGTGTTTTTATTCCACAAGATAAACACCTGAATAAATAATAGCGCCACTTGTCGCTGTTTTACTTTAGAGTCAGTCTCCCTACACTTCTATCAAGGCCGTCATCTCTTCACGTCTGAACTGACCTGACCTAAGGCCACAAATTGCTCTCTCGTTTGTCAGGGCATCTAAAAGAACATTCCCCCCCCCCTCCCTCCTAGTCTCCCCTTAATTCTTCACAACCCTGACAGGTAAAAAGTGAAAGCAATGTTCGACATCCTCATTGGGCTGTATCAAGCCAAGGCTATGCAGGACGTTATGTCCGTTATGTTGAGCGGGTATTCTCAGAAAAAAAACAGTTTATAATAATACTTAGCACCGCCCCTTACTACCCGTTCGGGTTATACGCTTAAGTACTAATTACGCTAATAAGTGAGGAATTGGAAAGGTTGAATTTAGAGTAAGCGAACCCACATTTGCGTAGATGGAGAGTGGAAAACCATTCAGGAAAAACAATCCCCAGTTCACCCGAGCGAGATTCGTACCTCGATCGCACCGTCCTCGGCAGTATAGCTCAACACGAAACTAGCGCGTTAGTAAACTACGCCATCGATACGGGTAACAATTTATAATTTAGAAATAAAAGAGTACTTGTTTAATTTTTGCTACTAGTTTTTTCTGGCAAAGTTCGAACCGGAAATTGCCAGCATTTGATAATTTGGATATTACTATTATTATTTAGAACAAGTGTGCTCATTACTGACGTAGAATTCTCAATGGTGAGCCCGTGGTTAAATCAATTTCATTTTGCTTGGTTTATCAGTGCATGGTTCGTATCCCAGTTTGATGTACAGAGGTGTTTTTTCCTTATTTTTTTTTATAGCACCAGGTCTTACTACACTTTCGAGCTATACGCTTATAGTACAAGTTACACTAGTGGGTTAGGGATGAGAAAGGTTGGATTTAGAAGAAGTTTACCCGTATTTGCGTGGACAGAGAGAGAGAGAGGGAAACTATTTATGAAAAACCACCACACACGACCGGGACCAAACCACGATCTCCCCGTTACCGGCAATCTAGTCTATTGTGAGAGTAGCGCCAATATTCCTTAAATTGTTTCTGACTTTACTCGAGCAAATCGTAATACACCTTTCAATTCTGCTTTCATAATTCCTACTCTGGTTAGTCAAACCAGGCAGTAAGACGTGTATAAATAACATAAAATATTGATCAATTCATAGTCCAAATTCTTAGCTCAGTTGGTAGCATGTCTGTCTATTTAGCTAAGGGCCCCGGATTCGATTCCCAGTATGGCCGAAAAAATGTATCTATGGTGGAATGAGTTTCCCTTTCACAGTGATGAATTAGTGGCCAAGGTGTTGTGTCTGTTATATTATTTAAGTTAGTCTACAAGTCGTGTGCGGAGATAATCAGTCGGTTCAGAAAGTGCACGCTAAATAACTCGAAAAAAATAATTATGTTATACTGTACATGACTTAACTATAGTAATTTTCACCAAACGGGCACCAGTCGCGTAACCCTCTCGGGGTCATGGGGTCAACCCTTGCACTCCTTCAAACTCTTCATTAAATAAAGAAACAAAGATCTGGCATTCTGTAAACTTTAGACGGTCATTCTAAATTTGAACGAAGCTCTTGTGATAAGCTCAAAGCCGTGATATAGGGGAATGAAGACTATAATGATCTGTGCCATCACGTAAATATTTGCGTTAATTTGTTCATCAGACTTACTATCATCAACCTATTATTTTTTATGGTTAATGAAACTCAATGTTGCGCTAGAGGTACGCCTACTACAAACTCGGAAATACCCAATTAAGTGAATATGGAGGTAAATGTGAAGTTTTTTCATAAGTATCTACTCGGGGTAGGATTGAGTGGCAATGTTAAGAAACACCTATAGCAGTGGTTCTCAATTTTTATTTTTTGTTCACGGCACACTCTTATTTGTAGTGATTTCTCGCGGCACACTGAGCATACAAGTGAGTAACTTTATTGGAGACTGGGACATACTTTTGGTCAGAGAGACCTCTCTCAGTTGAACAGGAATTTTTCCATTCCATCAATAATTGAAGTCAACGATAAGACGCGAGTCAAGGGCAGTTTTCTTTTTATAAAAGTTGTTTTTGGACAAAAGAAATCAAATATTTTGCTATGGTAACATAAAGTTTAATTTTCTTCACATGGTGGCCGCAACAATTGTTAAATATTTGTCATGAACGTAGAGGCATTATATAATAAAGTTTTTAAATGAAGAGAAAAAGTTATCATTAAATTTCAGGACACCCTTGACAGAAACTCAACAACTTTTGCAGTCCCCACGTGAAGAAAATTAAACTCAATGTTTTTACTGAAGCAATATTTTTTTTATTTTGATCAAAGAAAGTTTAGATAAAAACCTGTAATAACATGAAACTCGTAATGCTTATACTTCCCTTTTTTCCGCCCCGATGTAGCTCCTTATATACATTTAACCTGACCACCCTCCCCCAAACTTGTGTTACGTTAGATTTCTACAAAAGGAGTAAATATCACTATAGTGAAGCTTTTGTGACACCAAAAGAGGAACTTAGATCTAATACAACTCAGAATACACTCTAAATCCTAAATATAAATGATTTCAAAGGAATTTATAACAATATTCTACTATTTTCATTTACAAACAATTGGCTAAAAAGTAATAATTCAACATTAGAATCTAAGTATAAGGATCTGTGCTACGTAACACAGTACTGCACCCACTCTCTTCCCATGTAACAACTACCATATAGACATTAGAGTCCCCCAAATTAAACACCATGTGTACATTAGACCTTACCCCCTCCCTTCTCTCAACAGCGTTTCGTGGTTAATGGATGATCCCTAAATGATGTACGTATTCAGTAGCTCTATTTAAGAGCGTTCATCATAACCCGCCCAACTCAGCTCCCGGTTCGCATCTGCGTTTGTGTGTGTGCGCGAGGTATGGGAGAAAAGGGGGAAAAGAAAACACCCATGATATAACAAAAATGTGTGCAATGCATTCGTATTTGAATTATTACTCGACATTCTCCGTGGTGTTGATGGAGGTCAAAGCGACAAAGTTTCTGGTTAGTAACTACAGTAGGTCCCTATTATGACAGAAAAAATATTTGTGCTCAATGCTTATCTGTGAAGTCATTTTAAATGGTCAAAATCGTCTTTTTCAATTAATTTTTTATTCAAATATCATTTAATATTTCAACAATGTTCAGTATTAGGAACATCTATTAACTCTTTAGCTCCATTAATGATTAACCAGAAATGATTCAAATGCAATAATGTTCGTTTAAATCTACAATTTCTAGTCGACTTTATCACAGAGTTGATTGGTACGCGATGCACGCTCTTAAGATTAACGATGTATCCGCGAGATTTCCCATCATATTTCTTAAATCCGTAAACGAGTGACAAGGACACATAAGTGAGGAATAAGAAGAACAAAAGATGCAACCAGTATTCCTCCTTGAGATCGGCTCAACGCACGACTTGCAACCCGAGGCTCTCTCATTAATACGTGCAACATGACTTGACCGGCACGGAATATAAACTTCCGTGCGTCCTTTTATTACAAGTCGAGCGTTGATCGATCACTATAATTTTACCGCACAAAAAAGCCGTTACAAAAAAACGATTGCGGTGGTTTTGTTTCAATCAATTCACACATAAAATTGCAACCGAAATAAGGAGTTTAAGTTTATCTCAGAATATCCGAATAAATATTATTGACCAAGGCCCAGATTTTTATAACTTAAATATTATCAATAAATTACCTATAAAATGACCTAGTGATTTATAAAAAAACTATATAGGATTTAGAAAACAATACCAAAAACACAAACAAAAACTCGTAATGAATGCACTCGACTGAATCAAACACATACTTTAAAAATGGTAACTAAAATATATATTATATACAGGTGTGTGATTAAAAAGTCTTTAACATTTTAATAAATAAATTGATTTACATATATCTGCTTTAGAAGTAATAAAAAGCTGTCCCCTCTCAGCGCAACCCTATCAAGCCTAAGTCTCTCACCAGGAATGTGTATTTCACAAACAGACAAGCAAAAAGGAAATAAAGTTCATCGTCTAAATATCTTTTCATTCCAACGACTGTGTGTTAAAAAAAAAGTAATGCATTTATAAAATATCGGTAATATTTAGAAAATATACTTATTCAATATGAATCCCTAAAATTGACTAAAAAATTACGCAAACCAATAAAAAATTATACAAAAACCAAATGTTACTTAAAATACCAGATAATGACGTATAAGAAACATTTACACAACCGAGGAATCACGAACAGAATATATGTGTACATGAGCATTGTATATGATGTACCAAAATAAAAGTTGACGTATTATAATAATCCGGGCCCTGGTAATGACAATAATATAACGAACGGCAATAGAACGACAATGAGGTGGCGACCAATCATTTTGCAATATCTGGAAGTTGCTTTACGAAGGACATGGCTTTCATTTCTCGTCAGAAAGGGAAGATCTCGGCGAGAGATTGACGCCCACGCTGTTCGGAGAACTTAAAGCTATTAACCTAAATGAATTACTAAACAAAGAATAATTCCAACGTTGTGTAAAAGTAAGAATCATTTGGTCTGAATGTTGGTCGATATGATCGTATTAGTCATGATTTCATTGGGGCATTGTGTGACGAATCTTTTAATGCAATTTATTCACGATGTAGTTTTTAAAATACGTTTGAGTTAGGAAATTACATTTTAACTATAAGAGAACCACAAACTTTATATTAACTATTTATTTAAATTCTTTTAACACCGTGTCTTACTACCATTTTGGGCGATACGCATAGTCTATGCATTAATTACATTAATGCGTTAAGGATAAAGTAGGTAGAATTAATCAGAAGTGTACATGAGTTTGCAAGGCGAGAGAGTGAAAAACCATTTATGGAATGCCACCCTCAGTACAACTGACGGGGATTCCAAAACCAATCGTTCACCCTCAGTGGTCCAGTCTATTGTGGTGAGAGTGATGCCTGGGACCGGTGGGTCTCAAACTTCTTAGTCACGCGGATATTCTAACCAGGGAACCGCTGATTCACGAGCAATCTATACAGAAAACAGCTGATTTGTGAGCCTTCTAACCAGGGGAGCGCTGATTTGTGAGCCCTCCAACCAGGGGAGCGCTGATTTGTGAGCCTTATAACCAGGGAGTGCTAGATTCGCGAGCAATCTATACAGGAAACAGCTGATTTTTGAGCCTTCTAACCAGGGGAGCGCTGATTTGTGAGCCCTCTAACCAGGGGAGCGCTGATTTGTGAGCCGTATAACCAGGGAGTGCTGATTCATGAGCCCTCTAACCAGGGAGCCGCTGATTGGCGAGCCCTACATTCAGGGAACCACTGATTCACGTACCATATAACCAGGAAACCGCTGATCCGTGAGCGACCTAACCAGGAAACAGCTGATTTGTGAGCCATCTAATCAGGAAACAGCTGATTCGTGAGCCCTCTAACCAGGGAACCACTTATTCGTGAGTCCTCTAACCAGGAACCACTGATTTGTGAGCCCTCTAACCAGGGGAGTGCTGATACGCGAACTTTATAACCAGGAAACAGCCGATTCACGGACCCCTTAATGTAGGCTAAATAATTAAAAAAATAAGTTATAATAAAAAATTTATAAGTATAAATTCATCATAATAAATTTTTAACGTAAAAATAGTTACAATATAAGTTAAAATAAAATAAATATCCACCCTTAGAAATAATATATTTTTCAAATAAATGTAAAAAGAATTATAATAAAAACATAAAAAATGTGTATGTATTATATTTGTACATTTATAGTCACTGATGTGATGAATAAAAATGAAGTTTGATTCAACATTAAAAAGATTTCATTTAAATTTTTTTTTTACTACAAAAATCAGAAAAGTTTCGCTCGCACAAATAAGTTGTTAGAGAAGGCATCAAATGTTTAATTGCTTTTTCTGAAAGTTCTCAGTGCTGGCTGTCGAGAAAACTAAAGTTAAACGTGAATGCCCAAATGCTCCTCTCAAAGTTGTAGGCACAAGGGGTGTGGCCAAACCCCCCACGTTTAGGCCTCACTTTCTCGCCAGGATTTAATATGGGAAAACATCTCCATTGTGTTTAGTATACATAAGTGATTTACCCTTTTATATACAATTTGATAAGATCTAAAAAAATAAAAAAGTTATTTCACGGTTTCCCTGGACGATCTCGCGGACCTCACTTTGAGAATCTCTACCTTAAGAGTATTCGACCACCGAAACGGGCGTACATAGCATATTAATATTAGTTTATATATAATACTATACCTATTACACATATCCTATTATTATTATTATTATTATTATTATTATCATCATCATCATCATCATCACCGCGTTTTACTACCCGTTCGGGTTGTACGCACTTACTCCAATGTGTAATGGTAGGGTGATTGTGAGATGAAATGGAGGACCTCCAGTTTAACGTGGGATCCGAACCACGGTGGAGGCCTGGCATTCCACACATTCACAAGTTGTGATTAATAACACGTATTGTCAGAGGTGAAGGAAGGGCTTGGCAATCAGATCAATCTATGCTGGGACCGAGGATTGAACCCCGGACCCCCAGCACACTCCTACCCCTCGACAGCCAGATCAAATGTGAGTTGAAATAGTTGATATTATACAAAACAATAGAAGCAAGTAGACTTAAATAAAATAATATTAAATTAAGCAATAAATAGCTACGTTTACTAAAATCTGAAAAACTTATTTTTGTTAAATTATGTATTCTGTCTCGTGCCCTTTGTTATTTATAAATCTCTTTAAGTTTCATTTTTCAAAAAAAAAATTGAAGTTTTTTTTTTCATTTTATGACTTGGTCATATTTAAAGTAGCACTTAAAAAAATTACTTTGTGTTTATGGTGCATCGGAAATTATATATATAATAATAAAGATTGAATTTTATAGAAGTTATATTTATAGCTAATACGATTTTTTAAAAGAAGCAAGCTAACTACCAAATTACAGGTTTCTAGTTTCTCTGGAATTAGGCCTAATTGATTTTGATTGAAAAGAAATGCACATATTTTTAATTTGATAAAAACTTGGTAACAAAGAGTTTTTTTGAAATGTGTATCCAACATATACCCTTTTCTTTTCAGGCCCATTTAGCTAAAGATTTTTTTTTTTTCAAAAAATATTTTTAAATTTATAAAATAATGTTTATATTTCTATGTTGTTTTTATTGTTGAAAGGTAAGCTACTTATGAAACCTCACTTTTCTATAACTTTACTTCTTTATTGAAAATAAGACGAGAAAGTTACTATCTAAAGTAAGTGTACCTTCATTTTCATGGAGAAAAAATGGTAAAATATTTTGGAAATAGTACCGCCAGTAGATTCGTCTGTAATTTTAACACAGAACTATTCGTCACCAGCTAATAAGACTAGATGGCCTTGTCATTTAATTCACTGACCAAAGATGTGGGCTGTTAGATAACGATTAAATATATTTGGGAAAGATTTTTCTTGAAAATTGTTTTAATTCTACGGCATATCTAGCTGATTAATACTATAAACTTTTTAAATTCACAGTTGGCGTGTTTATAAATGCAGATACATACTATTACATAACTTGGACTCCAAATAAATTTATTCTTGAGATTTATGATATCTCCTAAAGCTGTATATTCTAAACTGGTCGATAGCCTTGCTACTAATAAAAAAATAGTTTTTTTTTATGAAATCCCAGAAAAAATGTTCACCTCTCAAATAATCATATAAAAAATCCACGCAAACAATAATTCACTGTTATTGATGTCTAGTCATTATGCAAATTTCACAGTAACACATGGCTTAAGAACCTGGTTGCCTCTGTTGTACTATCCAGTTATAAATCACTTGGCATTTGTACGTCTCGTGACTAACATTATTTTAAGACAGATCATCTAATTAAAATATTGAAATCCACCACAAATCATACACTGTGTATACTTCTACGCATGTATCAAGTACCTCGTATTCGCACGTGGTTTGGAACCATATAGTTCCCTGTTATATTCTACAAGACAATAACAATCACAATCAATAGACATAATACATTGATTGATGCGTCTTATTTTATTTAGGGAAATTTTTTGTAAGGTGTCCATTTTACATGTATTTTTAAACTCTCATATAAAGATTGTTTTGTAATTATTAAACTTTTTAACCCTCAAGATTATGATCGATATTGACGTTTTGTGTGTACTTGAACTAAAATAAATGGTACGGTGTACCACACAGACTTTATCTTTCTTTAATTTTATAATAGAGACATTTACTAAGAACACGTAAAACTCATGAAAATAAATAATATACACTGTTGCATCAACAAGCCACCAAATAGCATAAATGTGATTGCTATACACTGTTACAGAAACATTGATAAAATAATAGCATCTCTGTCCAACAAAGAGCATAACCATAAATTTAACATTTCTAAGTACTACATAAAAATATTTATATATAATTGCTCATAGCTCAGAAACTATTGGTTTTATAAAAATATATTTAAGATTAAAATGTTTTTAATTTAAACAATATTAAAACTTTACAATGATAAGTTATTTCATATTTCAAATAGTTGCAAATTTATTATCAAAATTAGAAATTTAGGCTTATGTAAAGTAACCTAAGTCATTTTCAGAGAAAAATGAAAACAGCCATTTTGTTTGTAATATTATTAACAATGCATAGATACCAAATTTAATCAAATTCGTTACGGCGGATTTTAAGAAAATCGATTTTATCTCGTTTTGCCCTTAAGTAAACTACCCCTAATTTTAGTGTTAAACATATAGTTCCAAAAAACCCCTCTGGTAGTGAGGGAACTTATTAAAACTCTATGTACCAAGTTTTATCCCAATCGGTAAAATGGTTCCGACTCTAGGACACAGACGTGTGGCACCACAAAAACACTTTTATGGCTTTAGGGGGTCATGAAAATTAATGTCGACATTTATCAAAATCTCAAAATATATTTTTTTTAATCTCACAATAGTTCTCTCTTTGAGGGGTCAAGAAAAAGATGAAAAGGAAGGTTTTGCAATTATTACGTCTGTCCGGAAGGTTATATCCAAAACAGTTTGATAGATTTCGTTCAAACTTGATATTTAATATATTCCTCGAGAAAACATTGTGATTTTGACCCTAGATCTAAAGTTAAAGATAGCTTACGTACAGATTATCGATTTTTGAAAGCTAGATTTTTTTTAAAAAAGACCAACAATTTTCTTTTACATTATTTTTGGGGGATCCCACTCTTGTGTTACTGTTGATTCACACATTCGCCGAAAAACTAATGCAGAACAGAAACTTGGTCACGTGACGATCTCTAAGCCAATCACAATATTTCCGCTTTATCGGCGCGAGCTGTTCCGCTAAAGTTCAACTCATCTCTCCTTTGTCCGCTCAGCCCAAGATGCTCGACATAGCAGAACCATCATTGCGCATGCTCATTTGTCAATACATGTGCTCACCAGCCAGAAGCAAGCAGACAGATTATTTGGCTTTTGTGAGGAGATTTGAAATAACCCGTTAATGTGAAGTGTGTATATCGATTTATTAGATTTTTGCCATGAAACAGCGTTATAATTTGAAAACATCCATAGGGAGTATGATCTAAAATATACGTTTATCCACTAAAAAATAAAATATATTGATAATCAGCTGTTTTAAGTTAGCATTGCAATGCATCATGGGTAAACATACAGTGTGTGAGTTACTGTACCACTCAAGCAGATTCTGTTTTCAATTTTAGGCTAACGTGTGAATCAAGCTTTGGACTGAATTTCTGGTAACAAGGAGATTGGGGCTTAAATTTCGATCGGGTGTAGTTAGTTGTTTTTTTCCCTAAATGGTTTAAGACTCTTCCTGTACGCAAATATGGAGTGCATGCACTCTAAATTGTACCTTATTTATGCCTAGAAATTATTAGTAAAGTTAAATGTGGATAAACGGAATGGGTAGTAAATCGTGTTACAAAATTTTAAAAGATCAACCGTATCGAACACACTTGATACAACCACAGACTCGATTTGGTAAATATTTGGGCTGTAACCTATAATTAATTTATGTGGATTCTATTTTCAATGCCATATTTTAGATTTAATTTTATGTTATTTTATGGATAAGTTTGTAAAGTACTCTTTCACAATTGAAAAACATTATAAATGGAAATATTTGATTAATTTCGAATTCATTTATCAAAGAAAATAGCTTATGTGACTATGTTCCAAATTTGTGTTCTCAAAACATTTTTAGATGTAAAGTTCTACTAAATGTCCGAAATATATTCCGTTAAATTTCAAATACTTATATTGGCTTATTTCAAGTTGTATCCAAGAAAATACGTAATCATTTTCACCTCAAAGTTCATTGTTCTAAGGAAAACTGGGTTTTTTTCATACCACGATGTTGCTGTCAGGAATGTCGGTAGGCAAAGAGAAACTTTATTGCATGCTTCGACCAGCTATAGAACAATTTCTTCATGAAGGGTCTCATCTGTCAACGAAAAAAGTTACTAGATCTAGTTTCACATATTCATACGTCAAGTCATGTGATTTTCATCGGTCACTTTTTGTTAGAAATCTCAATACATATAAAACAAAACTAATAAATTAGTTAAATTGTATCAATTTTGTAAGATATTTTTGTATTTTATAAAACGCCGTAATATTAAAATTTGACTGTTTGTTGGAAATAGTTTTTAGCTGAAGTAAAAGATGTATTGAATAATTTTTTTAAAGAGGTCATTTAGTGTGAGTGTGCCATTTTCAATATTTTGTTAACTATTTTGAAGCTTCAACCAAAATCGAATATTCAGGAGTTTTTTACGTGTAATACATATAAATATAGGACTATAAAAACAAACAAAACCATTAAAATTGTTAAAAAAAAATTTTGCTAAGAAATAATATACATCGTTGCAGAAACATAAAGAGCATAAATGAAATAATATACATTGTTACAGAAATATTAAGAAATAGGGACATCTTTGTCCACCAAATAGCATAAAAATCAATTCTCTATTTAAAATATCTCTATAAAAAATATATATATTTGCTAGTTCAGAAACAATTGGTCATATAAAAATATATTTCAAGTAATTTTTTTTATTTTTAATAGTATCACAGTTTTGAAACTAAAGCTATTTTGTGTATCAAAGAGCTATGAAATATAAAAATTGGAAAATTTTGCTTTTTTTTTAAAAAGTTCCCTCACCTCAAAGTAATTTTAGCAGAAAAATGAGAATCACCTATTTATTTGTATTGTTAAACGATGACTAGATACGAAATTAAATAAAATTCATTGGAGTCAGTTTTTGAGAAAATCGATATTTTCTCTCTTCGCCCGTACTACCTTTAATTTCAGGGTCGGCTGAGTAATTCCAAAAACTTCCAAGGGAACCCTATGAAAACCCTAGATAATATGTCTTAGTCCTATCGGTAAAATAGTTTTATCTCTAGGCCGAGATGTAAACACACAGACACATAGAGACAGACAGACAGACAGACAGACAGCATTGCAACAACCTTTCTCTCGGGCCAACTGGGACATGTCAACATCCATCAAAATCTTGAATGAGATTATTTTGACGATCACTATAATTTCTCTACCAGAGAAGTTGCGAGAAAGTAATTTGAAATTTTTCGAATCTGAACTTGACGATTGGGTTCAAGATGGGTACCGGTATCTGGGAATAATTTTTCGTGTTAGTGAATAATGTGTTTTTACTTTTACGAATTAAAAATAATTGAAAGATAGTTTACAAATAAATTATTTTTTAAAATGGTCGTGTGTTAAATAAAAACACAACATATTGTTAATCCCAATAACGCGATTAACAATATAATAAGTTTTTTTAATGAGGGAAACTTACTTAAGAGTAATCTACTTAAAATTTTATTTTGAAAATTTTCTTCCAAGCTATAATACACAGCAAGGGAAAGAATTGTATGATTGTGTTGTACCATTTATTATATAATAATCAACACCAAGAAACAATAAACTGAACGGTTACCTATTTAATGCCATTACATGGTTTTATAAAATAATGTACTCTGGACACAATGAGACCTACTAGCTGGGACTTTTAATTACATTTAATAAAACAATCAATTAGAATTGAACGGATAGCCTTCCAAAGTAATAATCATTAATATAGTAACCTTTTCCAGATTTATGTCGACCTTTTTGTACATGCACGCCTTTAAACAATATCTTTGAGCTCTTGGACTGTGTACTTTCAACAAACAGGCTTGATTTATGTTTGTAATAATTTTATTGCTATGAAACACACATCGGTAGTGCTAGGGCGTTAGTATCACATAAAGTAGCCCCATGGATTCTTTGGTGCTGACTGACAGCACACAGTTGACTTCTGACAGTTAAAATTTAGGTATATACCTAAATTTTAACTGTCAGAAGTGACAGCTGCTAAACACATGTTTTTGCAGATCATATGGTTCGACGTAGGGATACATAATTTGGTCTGGTAACTTTTCAGAGATGTGAGCTGACAGTCAGCACCAAAGAAGCCATGGGGCTACTGTACAAATACATTGCTGATGATGGAGTGATTGAGGTTCGAATATCGCCTGGGTGCATTGTTGATTGGTGTTTTCCCGTGGGATTTTTCAGGGTCTTTTCCACATATGAGTTTTCACTCTGGTCTTACACATATGATTCATCAGTGTAGTTTTTAGCATGTGACTTATCGGTGTGCTCTTTCACATGTAATTTACCAATGCGAGTTTTTATATGTTATTTATCACTGTGGTTTTATATAAATTACATCTTATCACTGTTGTTTTCCATTTGCTATTCATCACTATGGCTTTCCACATATTATTTTTCACTGTGGTTTTTCCACATGTTATCTCTTCCAGTGAGTTTTCCACGTGTTATTTATCACTGTAGTTTATCACATGTTATTTATCACTGTGATTTTCCCTATGTTATTTTTCGCTGGGATTTCCCCGTGTTGTTTATAAGTGTGGGTTTACACATGTGATTTATCACTGTAGTTTTCCACACGTTATTTATGACTGTGGTTTATCTCATGTGATTTAACACTGTGATTTTCCACATTATAACAATAAGTGTGTTTTTCCAGATGTTATTTTATCAATGTGGTTTACCACATGTGATTTTATCACTGTGGTTTGTGGTTTACCACACGTGACTTATCACTGTTGTAATTCCACATGTAATTAATCACTGTTGTTTTCCAATGTTATTCACCAGCGTTGTTTTCCACACATTGTTTGTAACTGTGACTTTTGACATGCTATAAATCACTGTGATTTTTCACGTATTATTAATCATAATAAATTTCCCTATTTGATGTATCAGTGTGATTTTCCACATGTGAATGATAAGTTTGGTTTTTCAAATGTGTTTTCTCATTCTTTCTGTGCGTTAATTTGGTTGCTATTCCTCTAAACTATCCTCCTCACCTTATCCCTTATAATTATAACCATTAATAACCTTGGTCTTAATTTTAATCAATAAATCAAAAAATTGTCTTAAATGATTTATAGAAAACGATTCTATGTGGAACTGGGCATAGCACAACGTGAAATAGCTCAATGGTTCATAGATATGTAATACAGTTCTACAGTATATATATGTGTGTGTGTTGTGTGTGTGTTTTGTGTGTGTGTATGTTACTTTTAAACTAAGACGATTTAAAAGTTAGATCCAAGCAAAATAATGGTTGCTATTCGCTGAAATGTTTGTAAATCATTGTCTTACTAATCCATCTCAAATAAGAAGGTTGAATACCTACACGCTGCTAAGTGTTACAAGGAAGTTATTTTTCATTCGTTTTAATAAATTCAGTTTGTTGTAGTTAAGTGGTTAGAGTGGCTATACCCCAGATCTATCAGACTCCGGCTGGATTCCAGGAGCTCTGATGAAGATATTTACTAATGGTGTACAGCAGGGTTGCCAAATTACGGTCATACACTCCATTGGCAAGCCGGATAAAGCAATGTGTTATTCATGTCCACCCCCCACCCCCATAGATTTCTAGTTCCAAAATAGAACAAACTTTATTTAAAAAAATACTTACACTTTATTTAAGTTAACTTTCAGTGGTGTTTACACTGAATAATCTTAAAAACTATCTAGACTGTCTTGTTGGTGAAGAGAAAGTCGGTGTTTGAATCCTGAAAGGGTGTATCAAAAGTGGTTTTACGTTTGCTCTATTCAATTTGGTTTTCCATCCTTTCTTCGTGCTAATGTGGGTTCATTTCCGCTCTCCATAAAGGACGTCGAAAGGGGAGGTGGGATTTCAGTGGGGTTCAGACCAACCTGGAGTTTGATGTACCCTGTTAGTAGAGTTAACATTTCATGGTACTAGAAAAGTTACTCTATCTACTTTCATGTATTAATACTTGAAGAAATGTAATATGCAGTTGTCGCCTTTGATAGAGATTATCAATGTAGTACCTAAAAACAAAAGCATTATTAAAATAGTAAAATTTTACTAATTTGTGTAGAAAAAATAATTTTTATTTTTGATAAATGTTCTTCATATCAAAATTCTCTTATATAATGAAAATAAACTTATATACAATATTCCATGAATGGAAACACTACATCGTATTTAAAACATTGACGTTTTCTTAAATTACGTTGTTAATTTAACTCTATCATCCTTATGCGGACGTGCATTAGAGGGGTAGACCTACATATCTCTAGGGTACTGGGCTCAATCTCGGGTGATGGCTGAAATATTAATTGCTAATTTAGATTAGAGTCCATTCCAATGAGCAAATATATTCACGTTCCTAACGGTGTGTTTATATGTTTACTATTATACGTATGTCTTTAACTCATACGATATGTTTAGAAAGTGTATGTTAACTACCTCAAAATTATTATTGTTAATTTACATTTTACGTTCATCTTGTTAGGATTCTGATCGGAAGGAACTTATATAAATACAAACATTTTTAACAGTCATATTTAAGTGTTATTATATTAGAGTTATTTTTTTTATAGATATTTACAATCAAATATAAGTTGGTCATGGGGAGGGGGGGCCGTTGAGGGGTCAGTTCTATCACCAAATTTCAACTCGATGGATATTTATTATTGATGACATTTAAAGTCAATTATTTACGCAACTCCTGTGCCTGATGTTCAGGTTTTAAGAGATCGTATTGTAAGTGTATGTGAACAAATACCTAACACCACAGGTGTATTCAACACAGTAAGACAAATCATGGAACGCAGGCTCAGAGGATGCATCGAAGCAGAAAAACACGAAACAGAATGTTTAGTATTTGTTTCTGTCAAACTTTGTCTTGTTTAATTGCATTACTTCTTCTGTTGGATTATTCATTAATTGAACAGTAAAATTCCTCATACCTCAGAAACTAAGGGTTTTTAGAGCCAGTCTGTATGAACTTTGTTTGGTGGATGAATAGTACTCTTCATTATTATAAGCTACTTGTGAAGGTATTTATTTATTTAGCGCTATGGCTGGTTCAACTTTGTTTCCGTCCAAATTTAGCGGGTGGGTATCCGCCCCTAGAATTTCTGACACCAATTAAAATACACTTTATATATATCAAAAGTGACATCTTTGGATACAAATACCTGCCTTTTGAATATATGAAAATGGTTTTACTAACTTTTATAGCTGTCGAAATGTTCCTTTATATTTAATCAGACTGTACTATTGAAACTTGAACTAATAAACTCGATAAAAATGGTACGATTAATAAAATATAGCTTAGCCTATGTTACGATCTATGTTGTCATGTTTATTTTTCAACAAATAAAGTTAGACACATACAACTTTTGTATACAAATTTGACTTACGGTCTTAGATATTGCATACACTAGATTACAAATAATTAATTGTAAAATAACTTTATTTTGAAACAGATACAAAATTCTATCAATAATAAGTGTCTTAACCGATATTATTAAACAATGTTTACAGCTCAAAATTATTTTGATAAATGAAGAGATTCAAATTGAGACACGAAATGGCTGTTTAAAAACCAACTGATCTTAGCAATAAGATTGTACCGTAAACCAATTTGTCAAACCGGTTTTTAGAAGAGTGTAAAAGGGGAGGGAATACTCATCTAATCGTGAAACACAACTAAATTTACTACTAACTTAGATATAGACCAGCGTTTTTCAACCGGTGGGCCACGGCCGCAGGAATTTTTGGGAAAATAAAAAAGAAGCGAGAAAATTTTGACAAGTGAAAATATGTTTTTAAATCCACGATAAACATAATTATTTTAAAATAACACAGCTATTATAATTTTATCTAGATGTATTTTCAAACACATTCTTAATACTCGTTATTTTAATACTTTCCCTAAGGAATTGATGGTGTGTCTTGACAAATTTAGTGCCTTTTTTCAGTGTGCCGTGATTGTAAAATTTTGAAAATCGTTGTTATAGATGAGTACAGTATTAACAGCTCATGTTCCCATTTACGACATACACTTTTTGGTTGTCATACAGCTGTTTGGGAAACAACACCTATGATATATTTTAATAATTATAATTTTACTATTAAATATTAAAAAAATATATTATTGATATATTTTATCATTATAAATTTACTACAAATATACATTAAAAATAATTTCAATAAAATATACTCTTCCCCTTCATCTCAGTCAATAAAAATTCTGTCCAATGAGCTAAGAGTACCGATTTCGTTTCTTGACAAGACCGAAGAATGTATCATTGGTGAAAATGGTGTCTCCTCTTTCACAGTGATAACTTGACGACCAGGGGTACAGATTCGAACTCTTCTGGACCACAATCTTGAAAAGTTAATCGATAATAACATTGGAGCACTAAGTTAAAGATCCCCATCTATCACGTGGTCTAAGGGTGCTGTTGTTTCCACACTCAACACAAATGTGGGTGCAGTTCCTGCTATCTACCATCACTATCCCAACTACTTGGACTGCAGATCTTTAATATCCCTTATATTGAGCCCCGTACCACTAATGTGGGCTGTGTATGCATATCCAACATTGGTGTATCCTTATGGTCTCCTCTGAGGTGTCATTCTCACAACGGATTGGACTGCAAATGACGGGGAGGTCGGGGCTTAAATCCCGGTCAGACTTAAAGAGGGTGTTTTTATTAAAGTTTTTTACACTATCCCTATATGCAAATGCGGGTACATTTCCGCTAAATCCAACCTTCCTAATTCCGAGACAGTTAAAGTATAGCTCAAACGTGTAGTAAGACGTGGCTATAAAATACCCAGGAAAAACTAAGTAATAGGCCTAGTCCTATCATATCATCTTTGGAATTGTAAAATGTATAGTATAATTTGTTTACGAAGGACCTTTTTAGAAAAAACAAACTTATTTTTTTGTGATCAACAGTATTACTATTTTACTTTGTTATTACAAGTAAGGTATTTATAATAATATCTATCTTAAGTGACGTACAGATCAAATAACTTGACCTACGATTTTTTTTGAAAATGAATTAATTACTTTTATAGCTGACAGACAAGTTCCTTCCCATGAAAACTGGACTGTATATAAATGACATCAACAATGAACGCCATCGGCGTTAAAATGACAGCCCAGCCGGAGGAGGTCTCTGCTCCAAAGATACCTCGTCGAGTGTGAATTAGAACACGGCGTAGTTCTACTAACTGATCGGTATCAGTAGCGGAGTGGTCTGTAAGTGCCAAAAAAAAAGATCCTGATGAAATGTTTCAGTCCCGAGAGACGAGGAACAATGCCGTTGGTCTCGGCAGGTCGCCTCACGCCATCTCTAGTTTAGTTACACCCAAGAGTTACCTCACTCTGTCGGGCGTTCAAGTCACCAAGGTGGTCCACACCCTCTTCTTACACACACTACGCTTTAGTATAAATAAACTGAAGGTTTTAGTTCTTCTTCACTTCTCTTTTGGATGTTGTAAACAAAAAATACACACACCAAAATAAATGGTATGGTGCACCGCACTGACTTTCTCTCGGTTTTATCTTAATAATATAGATATTTATTAAAAACTCGTAAGATTTGTGAAACGAAATAATAGGTCTATACATTGTTGTATAAACACTACACCAAAGATTATAAAATAGAATAGTATAAACTGTTACTTACTCTATGACATTAAGAACTAGGAACATTGTTACAGAAAAATTAAGAAAATAGAAACATATTTGTTCACCAAATAGCATAAGAATCAAGACCTGAATTGAAAAACATATACATCTATATAGTTGCTTATAGTTCAGAAACTATTGGTTTTATAGAGATATATTTCAAATAAAAGATTTTTACCTTTAATGACACCACAACTTTACAATCGTCAGTTATTTCGTATTTCAAATAGTTGGGCAGAAATAAAGAAAATTGGGAAATTTATGTTAGGTAAAGTACCCTCAAAGTCATTTTAATTAGAGAATGAGAATTGCCCTCTTGTTAATAAAGATAAACAGTGTCTCGATATGAAATGTAATCAAATTTCAGAGCGAATTTCAAGAAAATCGATGTTTCTCTTTTTGCTCTTCAGTAGACTACCCTTAATTTTAGGATTATCAATTTAATTCCAAAAATGCCTTGGAGGAACCTTACGAAAAACTCCAGATACCAAGTTTTAGCCCAATCTGTAAAATAGTTTTGGCTCCAGTCTGAGGTACAAACAGATGACATCGCGAAAAAAAACTTTTTTGGTTTCAGGGCGTCATGAAACCTCAACATTTATCAAAATCTCGAACTATATATTTTTAACGATCTCAAACTTTCTCTCCGAGTTGTCGAGAGAAAGTAAAAAGGCGATACATTATAACTTTTTTTTAATGAGTTTGTCGTTGTTAAGATGGGAGTGTAGGGGACGCGAGAAAAGTGTTTTTGCAATTTTTATAGCAAACAATTTTTTGTCCAAAATAAATCAAATATATCTCCAGTAGAAGCATACCTTTTAATTTCATATATATAGTTTTTTAATATTTGTCACGAAGAGCATATTCATGGTTTAAGACGTCACTCTCGCAATAGGCCGGACTGCCGATGTCTGGGAAATCGGGGTTCAAGTCCCGGTTGGGTGTACTGAGGGTGGTATTTCCTTCATGGCTTTCCACTCTCCCTCCACGCAAATGTGGCTACATTTCCTCTACATTCAGCATTACTCATCTTTAACACATTAGGATAATTAATACATAGACGTACAACCCGAACGAATAGTAAGACGCGGTGCTAAATACAAAAATAAAATACGAAAATTTCATGAGACACTTTTTAAATTGAATAAAGAGAGCTTTCATCAAATTTTATGACAACCATGTCGGATACATTATTATTATTATTATTATTATTATTATTATTATTATTATTATTATTATTATTAGCACCGCGTCTTACTACCCATTCGGGTTATACGCACTTACGCTAATGTGAAATGGTAGGGGTGATTGTGAGATGAAATGGAGGACCTACAGTTTAACGTGGAATCCGAACCACGGTGGAGGCCTGGCATTCCTCACATTCACAAGTTGTGATTAATACACATCTTGTCAGAGGTGAAGGAAGGGTTTGGCAATCAGATAAATCTCTGCCGGGATCGAGGATTGAACCGCGGACCCTCAGCACAGAAGTCTGACACCTTACACCTAGACCACCAGGTCACCATGTCGGATATAAAAGTATTGTTTAGATTACTATGTGAAGAATACACAATGCTATGTTTCTACTTGAGAAATTTATATATTTGGCTTAAAAAATCGATATAAAAACATCAAAGATACTGCCCTTAGTTCGAAATACCTACCACGCCACCTTAAATAATATATTCTCACGTTCCACAAGGTTTTAATCCAAGGCTGATGATACGGAAAGATTTTTAGAAACCGGTAATGTTTCTTTTATGAGGTAAACTGGTAGTTGTTTATTTTATTGATTCAGCGTATGCCCATTTAAGAATAGTACCTATTTCCATATTTTATAAGTCAACATTGTAAAATTATTTATATATGTTTTTATTTACAACCTAAGTGAACTTACCTAAGAATGTTGCAGCCAGAGGTTTATAACCATGAAATATTTTAAAACAGCATATGGAAAAATAACACTAGGAACTCAGCCGGGATTCGAGTACAAGCCTTCAAGGTTAGTAAAGTACAATGTAAACTACAAGTACTGTAGATATTACAAGTCATATATAAATTTCTTTCAACAGATTCGTACACAGTAGTATATAATAGATATATGTGTGTATCTTTGAAACATTATAACATTGACTTTTAAAATAAAATATGTTTAATCGTTTGAACATTAGATATTTACATAAAATATCAAACAAACACTCTAAATAAGAATCATAACATAAAATTTGTCGTGTCTTTTGATAAGCATAAACTATTATTGAAATAGATGAAATCTTAATTGGTTCTCTGTGTATATAATATGTCCATTTTTTTCATTAAGAGCGTGCATCTAATTCCAATCAACTCTGTGATACAGTCTGCTCGAAATCGTAAATTTACACGAACATTATTGCACTTGGATAATTTCTGATTAAACATTATTGGAGATAAAGATTTATTCGATGTTTCTAATACAGAATATTGTTGTAATATTAAATTATATTTGGATAAAAACTGCGTTGAAAAGGCCGTTTGTGACCATTTTAAAATGGCTTCACAGCTAAGCATTGTGCACAAATCTTTATTCTGTCTTAATAGAAACATATTTTAGTTATTATCAAGAAACTTAATGCACACATTTATGTCATATCTTGGTCTTTCCTCTCACTTGCCGTGAGCCGAGTTGGGCCTGCTATGCTCTTTAGCATGACTAGTGATTATTTAGTGGGGTAATAAAACTTTGAGTTTTTTGTATCAACCGAAGATAATGTATTAATATCATAATTATTATTAATATATTTATTGTTATTACACTTTAATGGAAATGTACTGATTAGAAGTCAGCTAAATTTTAAAACCTAATACAGCAGAGTAAAAGGGTGAATTTTAAGAAATTGTACTAGAATTTACCTTAAGAAAGGATATAAAATCACATTGTGGATGAAAACTCGCTTCCAGAGCACACTACCGGATACGAACTGCAGCCTCCCGGGTCAGAGTCGATGACGCAACCCTATGCCATTCACACCAGCTTTAGGTACTCAACACGTCAGGGTTTTTAAGTATATTTCATATTCTGATCATACTTAAAATTATTCTGCCAAATACATATTTTCTTTTAACCTTGGATTGAAATTTTAGTGATAACACCATGAAGATTCATAGAGTTAGCGATTAATATAAGTGGCTTATGAAGAGATAACGGTTCAACTTAACGTTAACGTAAGGTAACTTAAATAAATATAGTTATGTGTGATCGTGATTTACCTAATCTAAAGGTAATATAAATTAAATACGGGAGAAAAAAACAGAAAATTAGTTAAGACAGTTTGAAAATAAAATCATTCACAAAAATTAAATTCTAGTGGATTACATTTCAACAGGGTTGCTTCTTTTTTATTTACCTACACATTTCCCTGTATATTCCAAGTTTTTCAGAAGGAACTTTCATTTTAGTGTAACTACTTTTTTTTAAATCAAATTTACTGATGAATTTATAATAATTGGTGTTTAAAACAAGATTATTTGTAGTCGTTACGCAATCACCATGTTTCAAAGAGAGGGAGAAGAGAAGGGCTAAGACATGGGTTCGAGTCCATGCACTGAATTTTTCATTTAGGTTTTTCTTCTATGCAAAGGCCCATTATTTAAAACTCGCAGCTAAATATCCCAAATTCACAAACATTCCAGTATTTAAAACAGTTTTTTTTTGTGAAATCCCGGTGTTTTCTCTGTTTTTTACGGCCACATAAAATTCCTTGTTTTCCCTGGTATTCCCCGTTTTCTAGATGTTTGGAAGACATGTTTAGGTGCTTGCATAAGCTCTCTGGAGCTAAAAGAAAAAATTATAATAAAAAGCCATGAAGCTTTGATGTTCACAAACCATAGTTAAGAAGGCTATAAACAAACTACGGACTATAAACAAACAATAGAAGCACTAATATTTATTTAATAACCACGTTGACGATACCTGTAACATGATTGGATGCTGGGGACACCTGTTAATATATATCTCGCAACGTTGTTGGCCCCGTGGTACAGCTTGCTCCTGGCTACCAAGGCTCGATTCCCGGCGGGTACCATGTGTATTTTTCCCGAAAAAGTAACTATCTCAACGGTCATCATGGTATGGTTAGTTAAGCTTAAGTTTAGTTAAGTGTTTACATTTGTTCCACACCCTCATTTTAACTATCACAATCACCTCATCTTATCGGGACATAGAAATAGTCTGCACGGAAAGGATGTACGATTAGTACATTCGGGCGTCCCTTAGGAAACGGTACATTAATACTGGCTAATATTTTCACAATCTGGGATACGAGTAATGTGGCCCAGACACGCATAAATAAATTTAAAATAAAAACCGCGTAACGTAAGGTGAAAGTACTTCCCTGAACAAATCTTACGTTAAGTTCATAGTAATGGTTTCCGTTTAAAAACACAAAGAGGAACCTTTACGCTACGTTAACCTTACGTTAAGTTTCAGTTAAATTGATCGTGGTGATTCTGGCATTTGTGTTCTTGACTACGGTAGATATATTGTGTAAAGTATTGATTTAGTTCGTTACATATTATTTACAATCCATTTTGATTATTTAATCACTTGCTTACTGAATAACCAACAAAACATCAGGTTTCACCACCTTATCCTTAATCTTTAAAATGTCTTACATAACAATACGAGACATTAACCCCACGATGATTGACAGTTGATTGATTGCTTTGTTACCAAACCTTGCATATAATGTATGTATATATATATATATATATTTACAATACTCACACACAGTGTAGCTTATCAACAATACACATCTTGTCCACCTACACTTGTTGCAACAATGTCCACCACGGTTTCGAGGTCTAGGTATTACAACACAACGTTTGTGGCTGATTTGATCTAGAATTAATTAGGATTAACATACATCTCGAGTGTTACACATGTTTAGAAAGATTCGTTGTTAACTTGAACAAGGGTCGAAGTAACAGAACAAATTATTAATCCTCTAAAAAATGGTTGAATTTTATTAAAAATAATGATATTATAAAAAATCCTAAGGGTAGGTAAAATAGTTTAAATTATTACCTCAATCCCGTGTTGATGATGGTATGTACTTGGTATAATCAATGACGTCGGGGTTCTAATCCAGGATGGATGTAGTAAAGGGGCTCTATACTGAATTGCTTACTACTCTCCCTCAATGCAAATGTAGAGTAAATGTCTTCTAAGTCTATCATACTCATCTATAACACACTAGGGTAGTTATATTATACTACTATAGAGCCACATGTCTGACTCACTCACTCACTCACTGACATTAATGTTTATCTGATTCCAGATGAGCTAGAAACTTGAAATTTGGCAAACTTCTAGCTTCTAACCTGTAACTGACGGAAAAATTCCAAAATATTAAAATTTTAAATTATTAACCCCCGAAAAAAAATAATGGTGGAGCAAATTTAAAGTAGGTGCGATATATACAATACAATACCGGTAACTTTAAATTGTTACGTTCAAAACAACGCTAGAATTACATTAGTTTATATTCACTTGCAAAGAAAACTCACTGGGGGTTTGGGCGCGGAGCCCCCAACGAGCAACTCGAGTATAATAAATATAACTACATGTAATATATATAAGCATATAATCTGAACTGGTTGGGTAAGGTGATGGAAAAAAATGTTTATATTTTCAAAAATATGAAAAAGTCTGTCAAAATTTTGCTTAATTAGAAGAATACGTATTTAAATAAGCTAAAGAAAGGAAAAGTCTAGATGCAATTTGATTAGTTTTTGGAATGTTGTACGTACATCTATCTACAGTATTGCATATCACAAATTTCATGCAGTTTGCATCTTAAAATTTATAAGAAGATGTGTATTAAGTCAGGGGTGTCAAACAAAATGTGTAATGGGAATAAGGGAGGTGAGACAGTGAATTTTACAACTTTAGACGTTTTGAAAATAGAAAAATTCCCAGGTGACCAGGGATAGTACAAATGCAACATTGAGGACATTGGGGAAGTGAGATGGAGGGACGGGTTGGGTCTGGAATGGAATTATATGGATTACCCCCTAGTTAACAGGGTCCAGGGGGTTTTTCCGCGGGAAAATAGTAAAATTTGAGGCAATTATTGGGCCTTGAATCGAGTTTTTAGGCAACTGTATTTTTAAAGTTATTTGTAAATGATGGATTTGTCTAGTTAAAAGTGTTATTTGTTTTTATATTCAGGGTGGCAGAATTCACGGGGTGGCAAACTGTATTTTAAAAAAAGAAATAAAATTAATGGTACAGCGTCAGATCTCCCGCCCGCGAGGAGAATTTCATCGCAGCATGGGGAAAAAAAAACTTGCGTGGTAACACTGATAAAATTATTGCAGATATCGGAGAGAATACAGTGTGGGGTGCGAAGGATGGCGAATTCTCCCGGTCTATTGTTATTTGGCGCTGACATATGCCGAACTTTCCATATCGTTCATTCGCTCATTTGTTCACGGCTAGCAGGGCGATTCGTTCGTTCAGCTGGATTGATTGATTGATTGATTGATTGATTGATTGATCAGGGTCCATCTAATTTGGCTTGACCATCTAAGTTAGCGTCAGTATTTCTTTATGTTGGGGAAGCAAGTGGCTTGTATAACTTACCGTATCCCAGAATAGCATCTGCATGCTTAAATAATATATTAAAAGTTATTGTATTTGCAATCGTAGTTTTGTATTAATATTCTTTACGAAGATAATAATTTTAAAAATGGTGTTCATTTGTTCTTATTAAATTATCAGAAAGCATTCTTGCTCAATTCTTGTTTCATAGTGCGAATGGTGGTTGCATATGTTAGATGGAATTAATGACCTCGTAGGCTGTGTTTGGATTTCGATAGACTGCTTTAAGTAAAGATAAACATGGAAGGAGCTTTGGACAAAGAAAATAAGAAGAAATGAAAAAAATTCACGCCTATAACTTTTCATGAAATATGCTTCTGAAATACGAGTAAGACGACCAAGAGGAAACTCTTCTTCCAAATAAAAAGACAGACACAACTCCCAACATTATTGATAAATAGGAAGAAGAAGAAAAAGAAATGTCTAAGGCGTCATGATGCTCGTGTTATACTAGACTGCTGATGACAGGAAGACCAGGATTCGAATCCCAGCCAGGTGTACTGAGAGTGGTTTTTCCAAAATTGTTTTTCACTCTCCCTCCCACCAAAGTTGGTACACTTCTTCTGAATTTAATTTTTCTCATCTATAACTCATTAGAGTAATTAATACATATGCGTATTAACCGTACCAGTAGTAAGACACGGCGCTAAAAAAAAACTGTTCAAACCCATAACCAATCCATTTCATTGGAGAAAAATTGATAAAACTGGGGACTACTTTGCCGTTATTCGCACAAGTCTTTGCAGCTAAATAGGCCTATAACTTTATAATTGCTGACCCAAGTCCTAACTGTCAAGTCCCTCTCTCTAACACGATAGTTTGCTAGAGGAAAAAGCGTGTAGAAGCTTGAACAAGGATTACGAGGCAATCATCAGAGCATTCTGGTCAATTTCAGATAGCGAGAGTGAAATGTTTCTGATCAAATGTGAAGCTAGAGGCATAAAGGAGAAACTTTGTATATTTTAGTCTTGAGACATCTTTGATGACTGTAATTTGAGACTCCATTCTTCAAAGATTCAATTCTGTAAGTAAACAGCTGTATTCAGCAGACATGAATGTGACCACTGTTGTCAACTTTTACACCGACTTACTTGGGTTCTTGAAAGAAATGAAAATGAGCTATAAATATTTCAAGGATATGGGCAAGAAAAAACTTTGATTTCTTTGTAACCTAGATAAAAATATGCATATGGAAGTTCAGGACGAGAAATAGGCCAGTGTCAGGAAATTATTATTATTTGAAGAATCTGATTCAGACTTTTTAAAAAACTGATGAATGAGACTGTGAACCCCTACAGAGCTGCTTCTTACTAATTTTGGACAAGTTAATCTTGGGATTTAACAAAAGAGTTTCTTCCCACCAAGACTTTAGTGAGCCATTTAAGTTTTTGTCAAACCTGAAGCAGCTTAGCTCAGCTGAAATCCAAGAGGAATCATCTCAAATTCAGTGAGTCTACAATTCAGACATTGAGGAGTCAGCATTCCTATTTGAATGCCTATACTTCAAAAGTTTCCTTTGTGATCAAGAAAGGGATAGTGTCCACAATCCATTCCACGGCTCTGCAAGATGTTACAAGCCAAAACCCTAGAGAGTGTACATCTAAGCTCGAACATTGCTCTGAAAATCTTCTAAGTACTCCAGCTTACAACTGCTAAGAAGAAATATAATTTTTGTGCTTTGGCACATCACAAGAAAAATATTGCCTAAGTCACCTTGCTGTCCTAGCTATTGAGTCTGACCTAACATTTAAACTGAAATATGAAGAAGTTATAAAGTTATTTGCCAACGACAGAGCAAGGAGGAAGCCTCTTATAATCTGAAGTGATATTCTGGCTCCTGGTCGTAGAAGGAACTTTTTTTAAAGCTAATGTATGTTCTTTGTGTTCATTTACTTTCATTATTTCGGTTAAAAAAACTTTAAAACAAAACACAGACTTAAGGTTTTTTCCTCCCATCTCAACTTTAAACGCACGCACACATACACACATACATACATACATACACACACGCATACATGCACACACATACATACATATATATACACACACACACTGAAATGGATCAAAGTAGAGGCCTTGAATTGTTTTAAATAAGCGTATGAAACTATCGAAAAAAAAATCCTATGTATATTTTCTATTAGAGAAGAGGCAGCAAAAGCTTTTTTGTCTGGGGTCGTCAGGATGCCTGAATATGGGCCTGACCATCATTAACAAGTTTCGTTTAGTAAAAACTACAGGTGATCAACTTAAAACATTACCCAACCTTCTTAAGGCTACTATTGTATAGTAGTAGTAGTAGTAGTCTTAAAACCACTACGCAGTAACATCAGTACTACTAGCCCACTTGATTAACTAAGCTTTCCATACAATTTGATGCCTAATATTCGAAGACTTTTCTGTTACAACTGAACAAAGTTCAATACCTTAGCTTAATCGGTAGCATGACTGTATTCTAAGCTAAAGGTTCCGGTTCAATTCCTGGCATGGCCTAAAATTTATCATTGGTGATATTTGGGTTTCCCTTTTCACACTGATAAATTAACGACCGGAAACTGGGTGTTGTTTTGGTTTTATATTTAAGTTAGCTTAGTTTAAATTGTGTGCTGATATGATAGGTCGGTTCAGAAAGTGCACGTTGAATACCTTGAATTAACAAATGAAATAAATAAAAACTTAACTGAAGCCATTAAAAGGGGTAAGTATATATATATATATATATATACTATTGTTAATTATATATAAATTTTCATTCGTTTCATATTATTATAAGTACGCACCCTAGTAGTAGCTGAGTAAATATAAAATTAATTATTATTAGTGTTCTTTACAACAACTCAATATCCATGAGTATGGTACCACAGTACCAAAACATGTCGGAATGAAGTAATCCAGCATCTTTCCAGTGCTGGATATCATAAAGGAGTAATGGGACAGGGAAACAGATAAGACTTAGATTATCCCACATCACTTAATTATGTCATTAAAGTTGTTTGGCAGATGTTAACCTTAAAATTTTATTATCTTATTTCACAACACATATGTAATTAAAGCATTATTTTGTACCATACTATATTGTATATCTTAAAGTGTTTGTAATAACATTTTTTAACGTGTAAACCTATATTTTAGACTTTTCATCAACTCGTGTATGGTCTAGTTGATGATGCATTATTAATTGTATATAAATGTTCATGTCTGACAATATGTTTTTTCACCAGAAGTATATTCAAAATATACATTTTGACTTATAATTTCACTTAATACATCTACCAATTTAGCAACTATCTAAACTATAAATTTAATGTTTTTATATATATTTCTAGAGCAATCTATCTAAGTCTTAACTTTTAATAATGACAATTTGGTTCGTATCTGAAATAGTTGCAGAGATATGATACAAAATTGGAAATGTTCATGTTTTTAAAGCATTCTTAAAGTGATTTTCATTTTAAAACGAAAATAGCCATTTTGTTTTTAATGTTGAAGTGTAATTAGATATAAAATTTAATCAAACTCCTTAAAGTGTATTTGAGAAAATCAATCTTATCTATTTTTGCCGTTCAGTAAGCTACTCTTAATTATTTTAGGAATGGATCTCCAATTCCAAAAACCCCGCGAGGGAGCCTTATGGAAGTCCTAGATACTAACTTTGAGCCCAATTGGTAAAATGGTTTCGCCTCTAAGCAAGTATACAAACACATAGATAGACAAACAGATGCCATCACGAATACCACTTGTTCTGTTTCAGGGAGTCATGAAACGTCGACATTCATCAAAATCTCGAGTACGATTTATTTTACGATCACAATACTTCTATCTCTCTCTCTCTCTCTCTCTCTCTCTAAGGGGTTGGTAGAAAGTAAAAAGGTGCAAATGAGAACCAGCACCGTTTTTATTACATCTTCTTAATACGGTTTTTGTTATAACACTTTCAAGTGAAACCTGATTGTAATCCACCCTATTCGCGTGATACATCTTATGTTTCACTAATATGAGCGAAAATAGTTTTAAAATAGTTCTAAGATTTTGATAGGACATTGAGAACTTTTTTTTTACATCCATTACTTTTTCCAGCCATTGACTTGAGACCTATTGGGTCAAAGTCCTCTACAATCATTTGCAGGAGTTGCAGCTTCGAATCCTGCTCGGAGACTTCAATTCAAGGTTCATCAGTAATAGGCTTAAATAAAAGTTTGCTTTATTCAGAAGTTTTGTGTGAGAATAATTTAACGTGTAAATATTTTAAAATAACAATAAACCATCTGGGGGCCTCGCTGAAGAAGAAGTATTTTAAAGGGTTAAAAAAATATATTTTATCGGACAATCTCTATCAATATAAATGTTTTCCTCTGCTTTGCGGCTCATTAGTGCCTTTCTTTCGTTCAGACAGGTTAATTATGAAACGTGTAAAAACATGAACAAGTGTTAGGTAATTAAGTGTGTATTTATTGAAAGAGCTATGTTTATCTGAGTACATCACCATCAACTACACACAACATATCCCAAGCATAGTGACGGTGAAGAAAGTGCCAGATACCGGTTGTCGCGAATTAGACAACTTGGTTCTTCTAAAAACTGCCCTGTCACTGTGTAAAATAAACACTTGATATTCCACCGGAATAGCGAGAACTGCAGTCAGACGAGAGTCAAGGAAAGGCATTCCGATCTGTGCTTTCACTTGTCCGTCGGTAGACAATAATGGGTCGAGCGAAAACTCTGCATCATACGCCCTCCTCGAAGTTGCGCCCCCTTGGGACCTCTTGTGCAACCCAAAAACAAGAAGATTCTTCTTCCACATCGCCGGTGTCAATTGTCCTCCCACCCACAGGTCCACCTTTCTCTCTTTGTGACGAACACACGTCCTCGACATCACAGGGTGACCAGCAAGTATAACACTGAGTCGGACACTTAAATAAAAATAACCATGAAACCTGCTTAACTGTCCTCACGAACTTAGACGTCATTCTTGCAATAAGCTGGACGGCCGGTGACGGAGAAGTCGGAGTTCGAGTCTCAGCTGGTGTGCTAAAGGCGTATTTTATAAACAGCTTACAACTACCCCTTCACGAAATTGTGGGTACATTTCCTATTGATCCTGTCTTACTTATTCTCTTCTTTATTATACTGATTGAATTAATTATTGATTTCCAAAGTAGCCTACAATTTAATGCTCAATTTACTAATTTGGTTTTAGCACCTGATGAGTTTATACGCATCTATGATAACTACTCTAACGAGGTAGGGATGAGAAAGGAAGCATTTTAGAGGTAATTTACCAACATTCGCATGGAAAGAGGTTGGAGCACCCTTAGGAAAAAACACCCTCAACAGAACCGACCGGGATTTGATCCCCGATCTCTCCGTATTCAGCTGGCCAGTATAACATGAGAATAACACCTTAAGCCATTCAGCCACTGAAGCGGGTAGTTTATTAATTGATATGAGCTACATACTCTAAGTCGGACACCTTTCTTAGAACCAGCTGCTAGTGTTTCCTAACGACATACAACCTCACCTGACTTGGTTGCAGCTACCGGACCCATTATGCCGAACAATAGAAGCTACCTTCGCTTTTTTTTTTTTTAAAACACGATATAGATCTACTTTCAAAAACTTGTTATGACTTCTATACCATTGTTAGCTGGTCTTTTTTACACATCCTGAGGCTAACAACCTATACGATGTGTCACACTCTTAATATCCATAGATAACAAAATATCTAGTCTGATAAATGTGTTTATAGATTTATGAATAAAAAATAAACAAGGGGAAAAAACTTACTGTGATAAAATTGGCCCTCTATAAACCATAGCAGTATGAGTTAGAACTATTGTATGCAATTCGGAAGCCCTAACGCCGGTTGCGAATATAGTCAAAGGCAGAATCATATTTTATTTAAGAACGCCGACATAATTGTAAAGACTCCTGTAAAACACACACACACACAAAGTCAGTATTTACTCTGGTTAAGGTTGGGGTGTATAGAAAGCGAAAAATGGTAAGTGTTTTTGCAGTTTTTATAGCAAAATATTATGTTATTTAAAATGAATCAAATAATTCTCGGGTAGAAACATAAGAGTTTAATTTTCTTCACATGACTTACTCTGAATTTCTTGAATATCTGTCAAGAATATCCTAAAATTTAATTTGCAACTTTTTCTCTTCTTTTAAAGATTGTTATCTAATGCGTCTACACTTATGGCAGATAATTAAGAACTATTAATATCACCATGTGAAGAAAATTAAACTATATATTTCTACTGGAACAATATTGGATTTATTTTAATAAAAAAATTTTGCTATAAAAAACTTCAAAAATACTGATCTTTTCTTAGGTACATTACATCCCCACCTTAACAATATTACACTTAGTATTTTTTCATTCATTTTAGATTTGCATTTTATGAACCGACTGATTATATCAGAAGCCCCCGACTGTTTATTCATCACTAAGAAAGGGAAAACCCACATTTAAACAAAGATAATTACATGCCGGGAATCAAAGCCGGGACCCTCAGTGACGCTTAGTAATATCTCGAGATACTATAATTATTTATTTTACTCGTCCTTCTTAATCTGTTGGGTTATAAAGTTCATAAAATTTTTTGTTTGAATTTCAACAGACAAAACTCAAGGCTTTCTTTAGTTAAACCTGTCACCAAGAACAGCATTGTATTGACTTAGCCTCTCTGAACCAACAATTATACCTACAGGTCTTCAAGAATTTCTCTAAAGCTGCAGGTCAGAGCTCAAATTTCGAATTAATATGGCTAGTTGTGACTAAATAAAATACATTTTTATGTCTTCTTGGATGAGCTCAGAAAGCTTACGGTGAAGATACCATCTCAAAAAAAAAACCAACAAAATAAAACAACACTTTTTGTGTGTGTTAGTACATAGGTTTTATTAATTTATCGCGTACATAGTTATATTTTGCGGTCAAAAAACATGTTGGCATATCGTAAAGTTTTCATTTAACTTAGCTGGAAATTTGCTAAGGATTTCTTTGAAAAAAATCCCTTATAAAAACCATTCGTTGTAATAGTTAATGAGATGTTTCGGTTTTACTTGGTATTATCTACACGTTAAGGAAGTTCAATTTCCTGTTAATTGAGTCAACCTAAAGTTGTAATATTTTAAGATGTCCGCTTCAAAAATCATGACAGTATAAAAAAAACTACAGTAGTGTCAACCAAAAAATAAAAAATAAACAAATCACATTAAAGAAAAATTAATATAATGTTAAAAATTGTAATTCAATGAAGTTGTACTAAACATAAAGTAATTAAGTAATGCCCAACTTGACTAACATATTTGACACATACGTAAAAACAAGTTCTCTGCGTGTGATGCTTATATCAAAAGAGGAAATATTTGTTTCCATAAAACCACTTTGCTAAATTAGTTTGGGCGTTGCCACACAGATTGATATTGTGAACATCCCTAAAAAAGCTACATGCATGCTCCAGTGGTACAATCAACCACCTCGTGAAGGATATTTCGTAATTTGTTGTCTGCTACTCTGAACCTACAGGGACTAATTTAAGGTGCAGGGGAAGGTAAGGCGAATTAAGGTGGGAGTGTAGAACACGCGAGAAAAGGTGTTTTTGCAGTTGTAAGACATTTTCCCTCAAAATGAATCAAATAATTCTCCAATTTAAACATAGTTAAATTTTATTCACATAGTGACAATAGTAGTTATTCGATATATGTTATGAGCATAATAGTATTTGATGAGAAACATTTTAAATTAAGATAAAAATATGTTATTTAATTCCAGGACAACCTTGATCGAAATTCAAGAAATTTTAAGGTCACCATGGTAAAAAAAAAAGAAAAAAATATTTCTACTGGATTTTATTTATTTAATTTGGCCAAAAAAATTTTTGTTATAATAACTGCAAAAACAATGATCCTTTCTCGCGTTCGCTACACTCCCAACTTAAGATGAATATTTTAACTTTTTTGTTTGTAACAAAACACTTTTTTGACCAAAATAAATATAATACGTCTTGCTTGTTAAATACGTTTAGTTTAATTTACTACGTATAGTAAAGTAATACTGGAATATTTGTCATGGACATAATCTCATTTAAACAGCACTTATTTTATTCACTCAAGACATTTCAAGTTAAAATTCCAGTGTAGGCCTACTCATTGGAAATATTTGAGAATTTCTGAATTTAGAATAGAAAATTAAACAAAATTAATTTACAAAATAAACATTTTGCTACCCGCTTCGGTGGCTGCATGGTCTGAGGCGTAACTATCGCACTAGACTAAGCTGCCGATTATGGGGAGACCAGAGTTCGAATCTCGGTTATGTGTACTGAGGGTGGTTATTCCAAATTGGGTGTACACTCTCTCTCCACGCGAATGTGGGTATATTGCCTCTTAATATAACCTTATTAATCTCTAATACCATTAGGCGTATAACCTGAACGGATGGTAAGATGCGCTGCTAATAAAATCTATTTATTTTGGCAGAACAAATTTTTTATCATTAAAACTG
>CABFWO010005242.1:0-50766 GCA_902155825.1 Timema genevievae
TTTCTGTACCCATGACAACGTGTATGCGAAATTTCATGATGATTGGTCGAGTAGTTTAGGCGTGAAAGCGTAACAAACAAACAAACTCACATTCACATTTTTTCTGGTTGAAAGGTACCCTATGTCCTTTTCTGTACCCATGACAACGTGTATGCGAAATTTCATGATGATTGGTCGAGTAGTTTAGGCGTGAAAGCGTAACAAACAAACAAACAAACAAACAAACAAACTCACATTCGCATTTATAATAGTTAGGATTGCACACAATGAGTTGCTCTTTAATAATGGGATACTTTAGTTAAGCTATTGTTATAATCCAGTCAATTATATTTTCTTCATCACAAGCTAATACTGTGGATGGTGCCAAGCAACATACTTTTGGACTTTTACCAGAGTGCGAAGTGGTATCCAAAATTTTTCAGACTGATGCTACAAAACTCATAAAACTCACCTTAAGGCACAGACAAGGTTACACCAGACCAACAGCCTCCAGGATCAAATGGCTGCTATCTGTGGGAGAGCTTGCGTCCTTAAAAAAATATATCGCTAGGTGGCATCAAGTGGCATTTAAAAAAAAGGTTAATTTTAAACATATTTTCACTAAAGAGAAGTAGACATAACCTTTTTTAGTCAATCGTCTGGCTTCCACAAAACTTGGTTTAGGTACAGGAGACCTGACTCCACTCTTCACATAATTCTACATCACAAAGAGTTTAAGTAGACTGAAGATTACATTTACAACTGCACCTTTATGACGAACATGTTAAAAGCGAGTCGTTTAACAACTACACATTTGGATGGGCTTTTTTCATTGACACTAGCGAACCCCACTGTTGATGTACTCAATCTGGCTCAAGGAGCACAGCTAAAGTTTAATAAGGTTGAGGATCTGGTATATCCTTTTCTGTGTCTAATGGCCGCCATCACCCTCCAAGTAGTCCCCTTCTGCACGTAGACACCGGTCCCAGCAATTCTGCCATCTTTGTAACGCTTTTAGGAAGCCGTAATATGTGAGTGTCCAGCACTGCCTGTGATTCTGCCTGGATCTTTTCAATGGTGTCAAAACATCGGCCTTTCAGCTTGTTATTGATTTGTGGGAATAGAAAGAAGTTGTAGGGGACCAAAGCAGGGGTGTATATTGGTGGGGGGCGTTTGTTTTTGGCGAAGAACTGCTGGATGAAAAGGGAAGCATGAGATGGAGCTTTGTCATGGTGTAACAATCATTTCTGTTGTCGCCAAAGTTCAGGGTGATCTCTTCGCACATTTACACACAGCTGGCACAAAAGTCCCAGTAGAACACGTAATTGATTGTGTACTCTGTTGGGATGAATTTCTCGTGCACTTTCCCTTTGATGGAAAAAAAAAAATCCTCTTTTATTATTGCTATGTACCTGTTTGGTTTGGTCTTGGTAAGCTTGAATTTTTCCATTAGAATTTTTGCTTGGTCTCGTGGACGTAACCAAATATCAGTCTGGACCAGAAGGTTGCATCGTCAGAGGCAACCTGACAAAGCTCTTCAGCCCTAAGAATCCTGGGCACAAATGTATGCCCAACACAACAGTCATTATCTGTTGGCACATTTCATAATTGATTCCCACCTCCTCATCAAGGTCGAGAATGGTCCTAAGTCGATTCTGATCGACGATCTATTTAAGTTTGGCAACCTTGTTGGGTGTTGTGCAGCTGCTGGGTGTCCCTGTGTGTTGGTTGTCCTCAACGGATGTACAACTGGCCTTGAACTGGGCCTTCACTTGAAACACTTGTGCAAAGCCAATGCTTTCTTCCCCAAATATTTGTTAAATCCTTGTTAAGATCTTTTGTCACATTTTTCCCGAGATATGCACAAAACTTGATACACATTCACTTTTAATTTTTCTGATCCACCTTGAAAATCGTCTTAGGCCACGTACATGACTACAAATAAATGGACACAAAACATTAGAACAACTAACCAGCTGTGTTCATCTTTGTACACTGACTCCCATTATATGCTAGTACCATCATCTAGCGGTTCATAACACTTTTAAAACTTCTCTCTATATGTCAGTACCAGTTTGGGAAATTTAGATACCACCTCGTACTTTAATATGAAGTTATTCTAGGCATCCCAAATTACATGACTGCGGCGGCTACTGGTGTACCCTTAATCACTGCTTCTATGGCCTTAGCCATTTGATCACAAGAGTAGTTTCTTTTAGATGCTATATCTAAAACATTGTACAACAGGTATTGACACTAGTTTGTTCCAATGATTGGATTGGATAGAAGTTATTGATGAATTTATTTCCAATACCTTAATTAATAACATATACATTTTTTCCATAAGCAATGTGTACAGTAAATTATTGATAGGGTTGTACCAGTCATTGGCAGGGTGTGTCAATAACTTTTAAATCAGAATTATCATGTTCCAAATCACCCCTTAAATTGACATCTACATATTGAAGGTTTTAATATATCTTCTATCACATATACTTTATACAACCATTTAAAATTGAATTCTCCTTAAAATTCAGTAATTTTTTTAAAATTAAAATTAATCAAGACAATCACTTACCTTAGTGATTTCTCTTGTGAAAATCGATTAAATCACCTCTGTGTACACACTTGAATTACTCAAATATTTTTCCCGCTCCATAAACTTGAATATTCTTAATCAGCTGTGATGCATTGTTGCCAGGATGAGTTCAACTAAGACTTGCTTTCAACCCAATTGTGTAGAATAATTAATATCCTTTATTATTATTGAAAATAATAAAATATGTCACTTAGTTGTTCTCTGTAAACAATAGTGTGTTTACCTTATGCGTGAAAGAGGGCCACAAAAGAATAGAAATAGTTAACTCTGTAACGTAACCAAAAGTTAGTCAAGGTAATTTTCAAAAACTGGAGGAATAATGATAGAATAACAATTTGACAGCAATGTCACATGACTGTACAACATCTTCACCCAAAGCTTAGTGAAAAACAGTAAGTAGGCCTACTAGTTTAAAGTAACCTCACATTTTGTAAAATATATTTGGCTTTAGAAACTAACCAACCACCATTTAGCAAAGCCACTCTCATGCTCAAGCCAAGTTGTCTTTTGAGCAAAGCTGCATACCACTTTATTCTCGTTTTTCCATAAATGAATGGTTTTGGTCCTTCCTTCTAATTTATTATGTATTACATACAATGAGTTGCTCTTTAATAAAGGGATACTGGAGTCTTTCTGTTGATATCGGGTCATTTAAAATTCGCTCAGCACAAGTTATTACTGTGGATGGTGCCAAGCTACATACTTTTGGACTTCTACCAGAATATGAGCCGGTATCCAAAAATTTTTGAACTGATATTATAAAACTCGTAAAACTCACCCTAGGGCACAGACAAAGATATACCAGACCACCCAACACCCTTCATGTTCAAAAGGCTGCGTTCCGTAAGACAACTTGATACCTTTAACATTGAACAATTACAACTGCCCGTTTATGACAGACATGTTAAAAGTGAGTCGTTTAACACCTTCACATTTGGAAATGAATTTTTAATGGAGCATTGACACTAGCGAACCCCAGTTTTGATGGACTCATCCTGGCTCAAGGAGCTCAGTGAATCCTCCGTAAGGTTGATGTTCTTGTATATCCTTGTTTGTGCTTAGGGGGTAGTTGAAGCCATAACCCGCGAAGTAGTCCCCTGCTTTAAGTAGACACAGGTCCCAGTGATTCTTCACTCTTTGGAACGCTTCCTGGAAGGCCTGCTCTGTGAGAGTGCAGCACCACTTGCGATTCTTCCTGAATCTTCTCAATTGTGTCAAAATGTCGGCCTTTCAACTTGTTCCTCAATTGCAGGAATAGAAATAGGTCGTGGAGGACCAAATTAGGGGAGTATAATGTTTGGGGGTTGATAGTCATTTTGTTTTTGTCGAAAAACTGATTTATGGCAAGGGAAGCATGAGATGGAGTATTACCATGCTGCAACGACCAGTTCTATTGTTGCCAAAGTTCAGGCTAATATCTTTGCATATTTTCACGAAATTGAAACACATGTACCAATACAACACAGAATCGACTGTTAATCTTGTTGGGACGTTTGTGTATTTCCCATTGATGTAAAAAAAAAATTGATGAGCATCCTCTTAATATTGTTCTGCACCTGACTAGCCTTTTTTGGTCTTGGTGTGCTTGTGATTTTATATTGGGAGGATTGTTGCTTGGTCTTGAGGGTCATAAACATAAACTCAGCTCTCATCAACAGTAATAAATGGTAAATCGGAGTTATAATGTTCCGACTCCTCCCTTAAAGTGAAAATTTACATTTTAAAGGTTTTAATGTAATTTTTTTATTAATTCTACTTTCTACACCTAGAGTCCTACACACAGAAAACTTTAAAGACACAGCATGATAGTGCCAAAGTGAGGCGCCACGCTGTGGTGATACAGCAAATAAATTGGAGTAAATGGAATCTTTCACATGGGGTGTGACACAGATTTTGTGTCCAGCAAGTGGTGCACCACTGAATTTCTATCTCCCCTCACTGCCAATGGTGCACCACAGAATCTGTGCTTGATGCACAAAAAACACCTGTAATTGAATGGAGCTTTCACATGAGACACAATTTGTGGTATTTCACTTATGTTAAAATGGTTAAATCTTTTAGACAGTAACCTGATATGTTCAATTTGAGCCTGCCCGTCTAGCACTTTTTGACTCTTCTTATATTGAGTGGCCCTATTGAATAATTTATCCCAATATTCCACTGACATTTAAATAATTTATTTAAATTAAACTAAATAATTTACATAATTAAAACATTCTTGAATGTTTGTTTTTAAGTTCTTTATGCAGTGCATGTATCTTAGTAACGTTTTCAGGACGTAATTCATTCTCTCATAATAAATAACAAAGAGAAATGTAAATGTTAGAGATTCAATAAAAAACTATGCAAAATGCATTCGAGAACATAAAAAATGAAAATGATAAAATCTCAACAATGACTTTTTTTAGTTAATTTATTATTAAGTATATACAAGACTACTTCAGAAAGCACATGCTTGTATTTCTGTATTTTAATATGTACAAATAAATATAAATTATAATTTGGTAGATTGTTTCACATTTTTGTTATTTTTTTCATTCTTTTATGAGTTTGACTATATATTCTACTTTCTTTTTAAATTTCGTCTTTTTAAATTTCGTCTTTTTAAACTCTCCTATAATTTCTTAGTTAGTGTTTTTAAGGGGCCGGTCAACACTTGTTCACCCATAAAAACATGGTATTACAAATTAAAAGATTGTGACAAAATCGTTCTATGGATTTGATATCGGCTTTCACCAATGAAAAGGGATTTATATTATCTAGAACGAAGACTCTGTATAACTTTTAGTAATCACACTAATTAAACTATACAATGACAACAATCACATTTTCAGCCTCACACTCTTTTGCTTATAATGACTTCATTAAGTTAAATATTCAAAATTGAATTTTACTATATAAAGTAGAACTATTTTTACTTCAATTTTCTTAGATTAAAATTTTTATTTAGTGTTGTATTATATTTTTATATTTTTTAAAATTGAATAATTACTTTAACAAGATTAATATGGATGTATTAATGTTCTAAAAAGAAGAAATCACAAGGTTTGATAATATTTTTCTCCTTGTTTTAGCTATTTATTTATAATTTATTAGTTTAGTACTAAGCTTTAAAAGCTTATTTATAAGATTAAAATTTTAAATAGTTTGGTAATCGTAGTGTAACAATACTTGTAGGAATACCGGAAACTACTTGTGCTGTTTAGCAATTTACGAGGGTCTTCCATTTACAGCGTTGTCATGATCGTTTTAGAAGTGACGAGACAAACCATTTATTCCAATATTGTGAAGCTTTAAAATTATATTTCCCACTATTTTAAATCATAAATATGAATCGATGTATTCACCTGAGAATGGTAGGCGTACAATTTAAGCATTAATATTTAAGGCGCTATAATAGTCAAACAGAAATCTACAAACATCTTGTAATTTTTAAACGTTCATGGGCTGAGATGTGTTTGTGTTTGTGTGTGTGTGTGTGTGTGTGTGTGTGTGTGTGTGTGTGTGTGTGTGTGTATGTGTATGTGTATGTACTCGCATGCACAAGAGCTGGGTTGGGAGTGCTAAGTGCAATTATTGTTCCTTTCCTCTCTCTTTGCTTGGTTCAACCCCCGCCCCTTTTGAAAGGTAGTAGGTATTGTAGTTTAGGTTGAGGCCTTAAGTTGACAGTAGGAGCAGGAAAATACTTGATGATTCAAACCAATTTTTAAAATGCATTGATTGCGGGTGGTTGGCACATAATTGAATATTAATTTTTTTAAACTCATTAATTGAAAATCTTTTTATATTTTCTAAGCATCTCGTCTTACTAACTTTTCACATTGAATAAATAGCTAATAATTGTATTCAAAAACAAATTAGCTTATAATCTAAACCTGAAAATATGGATGAACATTAATTAGTAATAGTAAATCTATATAATTGAATACATACCTATTTTTGTTTTTAAACTATTTACTTTTAATGTACTTAACATATTTAGAATAATATTAATTAAAAATATTAGCCTTTTTACTTTCTCATAGGCTAAAGAAATTATGGTAATCATGGACATTTTCGGCCTCAAGATTATGATGGCTCCAACGTTCTATTTGGTCCCAAACTTCCATTTGACTTGTAAAACTTTTGAGGCACAATATTAGGAAAATATACAAATGGTTTTACAAATTAAACTAATGAAACTTAATCAATTAACATATGCGAATTTTAGATTAGTTAAACAAATACAAGCTTGAGTTGTGAAGACAGTTTCAGAGATGATCATAAAGTACACATTGACCCCCTATCGTTAAATAAAAAATTTTACATTATATAATGTTATAGGCAGCACTCAGAAATAAAAAAATGTATGCATTATACAATCAGCCCTAAGAAAATTTACTTACTAAAATGAAAAGCTATTTGAAATACACATTACATGGGCAGAAATATATTTTTAAAGAAACAATTTTTTTTTGTGAGATAGTTTACTACATACACACATACAACATATACACTAGATATTGTGTAAAATAAACATGAATGGCCAACATAAATAATTCAATATGAAATTATTTCTTTTAGCAATGTGTCTTACTACCCATTCAGGTTATACACTTATGTACTAATTACGCTCATGGTTTTGGGGTTTAGGAAGGTTATATTTAAAGGAAGTGTAACCACATTTGCGAGGAAGGAGATTGGTAAACCATTTTGGAAAAACCCTTCAGTACACTCGACCAAGATACTAACCTCAATCTCCCCGTCATCGTCAGTCTAGTCTACTGCGAGAGTAGCGTGTTAGACCATGCGGCCATCGAAGTGGGTGACATGAAATTAAATGTGTCACTTGAACATTTCACCATTAGTAACTTCCATTATCTTTTTAGCTAAATGCAAGCAATTAAAATAAAATAAACATAACAATGAAATCAAAATAAATACATGAGATAGTATAGTAAATAAATGGTACTACACAATCGCACAAACTTTCTCATATTGTGGAAGTATTATAGCTTCAAAGATAGATACTGAGTAAACTATCTATCCTTAGGTATGTTTTCCTCATCAAAACAAACAAATTATCTTGTTACTCACAATAAACACTCTTTATTAATACATTTTAAACCAAATTGTTCAAATATGGCTATTTAACAAAATTTAAATCCTCAAAAATAAATGATTTGTAAACCACCCTAAAATTATTTGTTATCATGCTATCATGAAAAACTAATAATTTGAATTCAATCTTAAAGATCAATTTCAAATAAATTAAAATTTTATATCATTCATCGTAGCTAAACAACCCCTAAATTAATTTATTTTAGATAAAGATACATTAAGATTGATAATGCAAAATAGTTCCTGGTTTTCAGTTTTGAACCTAATCATTGGAGCCATTTTCAAAAAAAATCCAATGTTAAAAACCTCAGTAATTAGTTAACTACTATTACTAATTTTTTTTATTTAGAAAAACATTTATTTATATATATATATATATATATATACTATTTATAATACAAAAAGCTTAACAATTACCCAATTTGAACCAAATTACTAAAGCCATCTTTTAAAATATTAGTATTTTGAAAAAAAAAGTCATCAGTAAACTATTAGCGGAATTTCTCCCCCAAAACAAGTATACATCTTTATGTGTCATTCTCATGAGTAATAAGGTGGACTGGATAGGACTAACTCAAGATAAGAATAGGTGGCATACTTTAGTAAGTGCCGCAATTAACTCTTGAGTTCCTAATACCATAGACTAAGTAAATATTAGAAATTAATAAACATAACTTAGTCATATTTAAAAAAAAATTATATTATCAGGATTAAAATAGTTTTGTTTATTTTGCTATTCAATAGCAAAAAGGTTAGTAACCAGAGCGGATAGTAAGACTTGGTGATAAAAAGAATACCAAAATGAAAAGTTTATTGATAAAGTATTTTGTATAAAATATGAGTAGTATTTTGTTCTCATTCACAAATAACACTGCTTTAAATAATGATTGTGAAGTATTTTCAATTCTTCTAGCATTCTTTTGCGCTTTTAGTTTTTAATCCTGTCTATGACAGACCTATGTCAATACTACCCAACCTAACAAAACATAACCTTCAATTTGTAGATGCATGAAAGATTAGGTGTCACTCTCTCAAGAGCTTGAACTTCCGATGACGAGGCGATCGAGGTTTGAATTACAGTCATAACTTCTTTTGTATTTTTATAAATGCCTCGTGTACTTTAATTTATTCATTACTTATTGTTTATACTGTTGATAGCTTATATATTTGAGTGACCCAAGATGTTACAAAGACATTTTCCTTGGCCTAAACTCCAATTTTGGAATCTATGTGTAGGTCTATATCTCCCCCCTTCCCCTGCCCCCATGTCTTAAGACTGGTCTGGGCTATACACGCTTTTAATTAATACTCAAAGGGTGTGTAAAGATGGTGAAGGTAGAGTTTAGAGAAAGTGTACTTAAATATTTGTGTGGAGGAAGAGTGATAATCTTTTTAGAACAAGACATTGATTAAACCCTCTCAGAACTCCTTTCTAAGCCTCCTAAAGTAAAAGTTGTTAACTTAAAGTTTAAGCCAAACTGCTGGTTTTGTTTGTAACACACTCACAATTATTCAACATTAAAACAACTTATAAAGCCTTGTATTATTTCAACGTTTCAAAATGGTACACACTACAAATATTACTTTTGAGGCAATAGTTCAGATCAGGGCATGAAATTTCAAGTCTGAAGACACTAGCCAGACTAAAATCTTGGGTTGCCACTATTTTATATTAATAATCATGAAAAATATGAACATATTTTTTTAAAAGTACTTACTTTTAGCACTTAATGTTTTTTTGTAGCTCAGCCTTTCTGCACTAAAGAACCACTTGACAATCACAGCTGTTGGATCAAACTCTGACAGAGAGTGTCTATTTACAGAATTTCTGAGCAAATTATCCAGTGTCTCAGTCTTGAGAGAGTTCGTGTAAGCCGTCTTGAGTCTCTTATGGCAGTTGAAGCCCCTCTCACATAAAGCTGTGCTCATTGATAGAACAGCACAAAATGTGAGAATCTGGAGCATATTGGGGAATCTTGCTGAACACTTTTCACTATGAATCTTTTCCAGTGTTTGATTCAAAGTCAATGAAGGAAACAAAAGTTTGTATTCTGCCCACTCTGCTAACAGAAGATCCACTTTCTCACTAAACAGGCTTGGATTCAAGTATGAAGGGCTTCTTTATTTTTCTATCCCAAATTGAAAAATGTTATCTTCGGGAAGCCAATCCAAGGTGTCTTATGAGTGAAAGAGGGTATGTCTCAGCAGTTTATTCTTCCAATGGAGGGGAAATGCTGTCATCTGGAAACGGAGATTGAAAGCGCGCGCTTTCCAAGGCACTTACCCATGCTGGTTTGAGATCCGAGGATCTGAGCCTATACCGTTTGGGCGCGTTTGAAACACATAAAAAAAACTTTGGTCATCAGACTCAAATGTTTGGCTGCCATTGGTGACCTGGCGACCGGAAATTTCACGCCTTGGTCTAAAGTCATAGTAATATGTGCAAAATTCAGTTAATTTATTAAATTCATTTGGGTTCAAAATTAGCTTAAAGACACAAGTACTCAACTTGCCAGAATTCACTCAACAGAGATGAGATTATTGGTGTAATACGTTCCGCATTTTCTGCTTTGGTTTCCCTAAACATAGAAGATTCTCCTTTGCAGTCCATTGCATGTGTTTGTGAATTCTTACTTTAAGGAGGTGGCTTAATGCAAATGTGTTTTTTGCATTGTTTAAGCCAGTGAGGGAATATTATCCTTATTTTCCTCGATTTCTTTCCTAACATTACATGTACAATACCTCCTCTTTGTTTCACATCAGGAAATTGTTCAATAAATGTTTCTAGAACAAGGTCCATGATGTGTGTGAACATATCTATAGAAGATTTTAGATTGGGATATGCTCTATGAAAAATTAGATAATCATATACTGACTCCATGTTGGCATCACACTTATACCTCAGTTTTAGCTTATGTGGTGCTGACTGACAGTTCACAGCTGACTTCTGACAGTCAACATTTAGGTATATACCTACATTTTGACTGTCAGAAGTGACAACTGCTAAAGACATGTTTTTTTGCAGATCATATGGTTCAGCATAGGGATACATAATTTGGTCTGGTAGCTTTTTAAAGCCGTCAGAAGTCAGCTGTGAGCTGTCAGTCAGCACCACATAAGCTAAAACTGAGGTATAGTTAATGTATTCTTGCAGAGCTTACAGTGAAATTTCCATTCTATCTTGTATGCAAGATAGCCATCAACATATTTAAAAGACCAAACAGATAAAACAAATATCGATGTTTAATTTATACTGATAAAATAACTCTAAAATGTGTATGTGTATAGTTTCACACTAATTAGTTCCTGTTTAAAATACTATTCATTTTATAATAAATGTTAAATAGTTATTAGGAAAACATTTTGAGATACCTATTTATTAAAAAGCTTTCTACCTTTTAACATAAATGGAGTGTAGGGTATATAATATATTGAATAGTTGCTTCAATAAACTTTAAATAATTTTATTTATATATATGAGCCCTATATGATTAATTAAAATTTCAAACTAATTCAACTTTTATTAACAGACATAACTCACTTTAGTGGTTGAATGGTAAGGCAGGGTTCGCAAACTCACGGCCCGCGAGACATAGCTTACTGGCCCGTTTGTCTGTAATATTTTTATATTACTATCCAGCCTACATTCATGTACTTACACAAAATACAATAGTTTAACTTTAAGTGTCTACTTCGTAATTTTGAATAACAGAAACATTTATAACTATTTAAAACTATGCTATATTTTTATTTTTAACTTTAAATACTTGAGTGTAGGAATTTGAATTTACATTGGGGAATTACCAGTTTTTAAATTATTTCAAATATACATTAATGATTTTAGATACCGAGCATCAAATAGTTATTATAGACAGGCATTAGTGGACACACAACATGATATCCAGCCTTCCTCTATAAATTAAAGGCATGTTTTGATAGGATCACAATTTTTGGGATTGTTTTATACGGTTCTATATAAGATTTCACACATTTAAAAAAACTTAAGAATTAAAATTTAAACTTTTTAATTGGTCACAACTTTCACCTTCATTTTGGTGAAAAAAATATTAAAAAAATCTAACCATGTTTTAAATAAATTGATATTTCTAAATGTCTACAATTCTCCTTAGTACTCCTTAACAATTATAATTGCAGCTGACAGCCATTTCCTTGAATTAAAAAAAATAGAAAGAAATGGACCATTGTGTTTCAAGTTTTCTTTGTAATGTTCTGTTAGAGTAAACTTATTTGTTTGGCAGGATTAGGGTACTTTGGGATGAGGGGTAGGGTTAGAGAGGGGGATGCTGCTCACTACCTGAAGCTTGCTCGGTGATAGCCGACTGGTTAACTCGAGGAGCTCATATTTTGTATCTGCCTTATAGTAAATTTGAGTTTAAAGTGAGTCGTTTGAAAAATGATCACTTGATTGCGCTGCAATCACTGGAGACTACACCTAGTGATCCCAACGTTGAAGGAGTAAAGACTCGAAAAGGGCGCAACACATTTAGCCTAGTGGTTGTTTATTTGTTCTTTCCTTGTCTTTGGGCAAGGGCTATAGCCACCCATACCACTGAGCTCTTGAATCTGGCTACTCACAAACCTGAGTATGCATTCACCCTCTATAGTGGAGAAAGAGAAAACTCATTCTACCACCTCGCTGCTGGACAAGGCTTCAACATGACCAAAAAAATGGCCGGATAAGTAGATTGTAATTAACTTACATAATTAAAATATAAATGCTTTAGTATGTAAATGTAAGAATGTATTCCCTGATCACTATGAGATCTTTAAGATAGGAATGCTCTCGATATTAAGACTAAAATAGGAATTTGTAATATTAATTCTCGATGACAATGCAAAATTGGTTTTTTACATAGGAAAAAATTGTATGTTTATAAAGACATTGGAAGGTCTAGCAAGCCTAGGACCGCAAATAAAGTTTTCTTGAGTTCATATCCCTACAATTCATATCCTCATCAAGTATGCACCAGCGGCAGCTCCCCTACAAGAACCAACCTAACTCTCCCTGAGTATGCGCCAATCCAGTGGTGGCTCCCCAGGTACCCTCATTACACACTCCTTCCTAGGGACATCCTTAGGGCAACGGAGACAATCTAGACCTGTTGCATATGACAGATATTACCACCGCCCCCTCTGAGCTCACCCCTAGGCAAGAATAGAGAGAGAGACTTCACTATCCTACAACGGCTGTTTAGTTTCAAAGGATCTTTCTCCATCTTTTCCCCTCAGACTAGGGATGCCAAACTCCAGAAAACAAACATGAAGATGGACCAAGCGGATATCAGCCCCATACCCCAATGTTGTTAACTACACATCAGACTCAAATTTATTATTTCCTCCCCCTCTAATCAGTTCTCACTGTCCATTCCCTGACTAATTGATCTAAAGGACTCCCTGCAGGCCACGCAACCCCAGGCATTCTCCACCGCTTCAGAAACACATCAGATCCTCGATTCCCCCCCTCTCACTTCAAGAGAGAAACCCCTAGAACTCAAAACCTGTCAATTCCTCTATTGCCCTCCTCCCTACACCCACCGAAATCCTATGGATGAGATTAACTTGGATTCTGTTTCAATACTCAAACAAGATTAATCCGGGCCCCCTCCATTTCTCTTTTATTTTGTTTAGATCTGAAATAAACATCTCATATAGCCGAGACATAGTATTTTTTAATTTTGTCAAGTATTTAGATGCAAACACATTTTTTAAATGTCTAGTTTTCCCATTTCAGGATTTTGGTTGGAGAGCTGATCATTTGTTAGCTAAAATGCTTAACATTGAAGAGGATGTTTCGAAAAACATAATCACATTGTTGGAAGATGAAAATACAATTCCTTTTATTGCTCGCTATAGGCAGGAATTAACAGGAAATATGGATGCAGACAAATTAAGAGAAGCCAAAGAGTGTTACGAAGATATTGTGTAAGTATTTTATTTACTCTCTTATTATAAAGTAATCAATTGCCTTTGAATATAATGCTTTTGTAATTGCATACAGTAGAAAACCCTTTTTAAATACATTAAAATACAAATAGATCAAATTAAATTAAAATGGACCCGCTTCAGTGGCTGCATGGTCTAACACGCTACTCTTGTGTTAGACTAGACTGCCGAAGTTGAGGAGATTGGGGTTCAATCCCGGTCGAGTGCACTCAGGGTGGTTTTTACTAAATGGTTTTCCAATCTTCATCAATGCAAATGCAGGTGCATTTCTACTAAATTGAGCCTTCACAATCCCTAAGTCGATTAGTGTGATTAGTACATGGGTGTATGACCTGAACAGGTAGTAAGATGTGGTGCTTAAAAAGATATAAAAATTAATTTAAACTTGTGAAATGTTAATTCCTTAAAAATCCAAGTCATTAGTTCCCTAATAAAAATTCAGTTTTTTACTTGTATTTCAAATGGGCAAATAATAATTTGCTTTTTCATAGGGATAGGTAAAATTATTTCTCTAATGTACACTGCGTTTACCCAGAAAGAAGGCAAGCCTACTCTACATGTTCCAGATATGACATAGTTTATATCAAAGAACCATAATTTAATACATCAAGGAAATGCATTTCAGGGTAAATATAGTGTACTTTTTTACTTACCCTCTTAATTATAGTAACATGATGCTAATTTCAAGGCTTATTATCAATGCAATCTCCATATCACTTTTCATCAACCCTGTATGGTAGCAAGATTACCTAACTTTATTGATCACTAGTAAAGCTTATAAGATAGGGTCATAGTGTAATCCATTAAGGTAAGTCTGCTACCTTTCAAGACAAATGGAGTTGTAGCATATTAATGCTACGTGGGCGTTACAAGACTGTAGAGCGCCACAAAGTATGCTTGGTCAACACTGGGTGTTACACAAGGAGAACAACCGAGGCCTTACAGGGTAAAAAGACGTTACAGTGTGTATAACCAGGTTTAATCATGTGTTTATTTTGTTAATATTGTCACAACCCCCCTCCCTTATGGTCTGGATATGTCAGGGTAGCTTGAGGGAAAGGCTTGGTTGTGGGCAAGTTAGCTGTGTGGTTTTGAAATAATACTTAGGGCTACGAATTTTGGTTTAATAGAAGTTACTAAAAGATAATACAAAATGTGATGTTTAAAATATATATAGATTGGACGCTTGTGCTTGTGGAAGAACTGGTCTACTCGTGAAAATTTAGACTGATGGAATTGACTGACACTGCTCGCGGCCCCCTACAGAACTCAATATTGGAACCCTGGGCTCGACAGATGCCCTCTAAGTATAAGTGCTACTGATGACCCGAAGCTGTTGTCTGCTATGGTCCAGTGTCAGGCAGTGTTTCTGCTGCGATATTGAGGGAAATGTGGTAGCCCTGATGTCAACAATTAAAATTATTTTATAGCCCGCTTTGGCCCCTTTACCGGCCAATTAGAACAATACATTATTATGAGTGGTCAGCATTCCCCATTATCGTTTCTAGTTCATTACCTCACTATGCAAAGCCAACACTTCTTAGCCCGTGTGTCCCCTCGATTTATGTAAACCAAAACAAACATCCCAACATTGCTCAGGATTATGACAATATTTTCTTAATCTTAAGTTTTACTCTGCATTCTGCATAATAGATACTGAAGCTTATGGTGAAATCTTTGTCTTACCTTATACTGTTTATGTAATTAAAACAAAATAATGAAACAATTGAAAACATAAAGTATTCTTCTTAACAAAGTATTAAAAATTACCCGCCTCGGTGGCGTAGTTGGCTAACGCGCCAGTCGTGTTTAGTCAGACCACTGAGGACGTGGAGATCGAGGTTCGAATCTCGGTCGGGTGAACTGGGGGTGGTTTTTCCTAAATGGTTTTCCACTCTCCCTCCACGCAAATGCGGGTTCACTTCCTCTAAATTCAACCTTCCCAATTCCTAATCCATTAGTGTAATTAGTACTTAAGCGTATAACCCGAACGGGTAGTAAGACGCGGTGCTAAAATTAAATTAAATTAAATTTAATTATTAAAAATTAAATTCTATATAAATAGAAACATAAATAGAAGTAATAATCTGTAGACAAAAATATATTAGACCAAAATATAATGAAGTTAAAATTAAATTAGAACAAGTAGCAAGCTCCCAGATTTTTAAGTATTCAAGGAAAAACAAGAGGACTAATAAAATGCAAAAGAATCAAAAGTTAAAAAAAGTTTACATCTTTTTTAACTAAACATAGACAAAAATATAAATAATAACAAGTGTCTGCCTTGAAACAACAGTAATAACTCGCTTCTCACAACAATATTTGAAAACGCACAATACCTTATTTAAAAAGAAATTTGACAAATTTGAATAAAAGTATGTTCCAAAAGAACAAAGCTATAGGACATCCACAAAAGGAGAGGTGGTATCCAACAGCTAGGAAAAGTTACCATATATCCATTGGCCAAACTATATGATTTGCAAGACCATATGTTGATTTGTTGTTACTTTTGTCAGTCAAAACATTTGTACAAACAAAAAATTTGTTTTTAATTACTAGCCCTTTTTACATTACTGGCATACTGAACTTAAGAAATCAAACGTTTAGATGATGTTGTTTTTTGTGGAAGCGATGTCAGTACATCTGACTAAAATTCGAACCTCGATCTCCCCATCATTGGCAATCTAGTCTACTGCGAGAGAAGTGTGTTAGAACATACGAGCACCAAAGCAAATAATAATTATTTATCAATAGGTTAAGTCACTTTCAGTCAGTGTTTGTAATACATAAAATTCTGCTAGCAAATATATACCATCCCTCCTGCCGTGAATGCCCAATATACGTTAAAGTAACTAACATTTTAAAATTTCAACGAATAGACATTTGAGGGGGTCGGGGCAAAAATATAACCCTCATTTTATGAAAACATGCATTAGCAGTGATTTCTGGTACCTTACCTCTTGAACCAAAAGTTGTTTTCATATCAGTCAAGATATAGATAGTAGCTAATATCTATGAATATTTTATTTAAATTTTTATAACTATGTTTCATGATTTTATAGACGTTTAAATAGCGAATACATACCATCTAAATCTATGAGGGCTATAATGTTTTTGCCCTGACCCCCTCAATTTTCACTGATGACAAAATGTTATATACCAGAATGTAAAATATTAATACTTAAGAATGGCATGAAGGTGGTTAAAACTAAAGAATAAACAGTTCTTTGGTGAAAAACAACAAAAATAAAGTAGAAATGGTTGCATTTTTTTTAATAAAAAAGAATTACTTCCACCAACAAGAAAAACAACAACATAGAAGATAATGAAACACATTTGCAATCAATATGACAGTCTGGGCAGAAATGAAATAAAGACCATTGACAAAAGAATTAAGGCCAAATAAGAAAATAGGGACATTTCTTGCCCATGTTATCGATGAATGCCAAAAAGTTAAAATATGAACAAAGATAGTGTATTAGCAATACTTAACATAATGTGATAACCGTTTAATATATATTAAAATTTAATATTTGAATGCAACTTTTTCAAAACTAGAAATAAAACATTATAGCCAATAACAAAACATTAAAGTTAAGTTTTCCTGAAATTTATAATTCTAAATAGTTCCCACTTTCACACTAAAACACACCACTATCCACACAAGCAAAATAAGTATCACTTGATATAAATGTAGGTCACTAAACTCAGAGTTTAATAATTAGTAAAGAGACATATTTTCACATAAATAGATACAGTTTCATGTTATGAAAATACAGTGTTATTATTTAGCACATCAGTTACATTTATCAAAATAGTCTTGTTGCATCTGACTTATGCAAGTGCAAAAATACACTAGTGTGATAACTAAATTAAGCAGGGTCATTTTTAATGCTGGGGAGGCCCAGGGGCTGTAAAAGATTGGATGTTCCAACATTACAAATATTTTTTCTTTTCACTTTTTTAACATTGTCATTTTTTCTTTACAAAATTAATTGTCAAAATCTAAATATTAAAGATATTACTTTGATAAGAGAATATTGTTATAGGAATAAACTATATTTGCTTGAAACAAAATTTTTACCATATATTAATTTTAGAAAGTAATGTAAATTTTTTTTTATTGCAACAATATTTGGAGGTCGGGGGCATCAACCCATGTCACATTTGTGTAATTATTACATATATATGTGTACAACCCGAACAGGTAGTGAGATGAAGTGACAAAAAAATAAATAATTGGGTACCTTCTATGGTTCTTAGTTTTGGATATACCTCCATCAGGGATCACATGGTCTAAAAGCATCAGATGTAAAAGTAAAAAACTAAACTTTTAGGTGCATCACTCTCAGGTTACCTTACATAAGTATGCATAGTTTCACTTGTCTAGGTTTCTTGCTTTTAGAGTTGCTTGCACAGATAATCAAATTGCCTTTGAGCATATGGAAAAGTAAGTTTAACCCTTGACCTCCTCTCTGTTCTTTTGCAAAGTTTTTTGACCTCTAATTTTAAAATGTATAACTCAAATGTACGTTCTATACAAATATAAGATCATAACAAAGAAGCATGTATTTGCTTCAGTGGTCAAATAGACTAAGGCGTTACTCTCACAATAGACTGAACAGCTGAAGACGGGGAAATCGAGATTCAAATTCTGGTCGGGCTATTTTTTTTTTTATCCTCAACAGCCTAGGCCATCTTCTGGGACTATTTCAATACAGTGTAGCGGATGCTTACAGTACACATGAAATTTAGTTAGTTATATAAGTACAATTAATGTTTCAAAAATAAATTTTTACAAGATAAAGACATAGTAAAAGATTTATAACAAGACATAAAAATTATACATGACAGTGTAAAAAAGAAAATCATTCAAACAATTCAAATTTTATATATATATATATATATATATATATATATAAAAAAAATATTAAGTTGTAATTATTGCATATAAATCAAGGTTAGGTGTTTTTATAAAGTACACATTTTAAAGACAAAATAAAAAAAAGAGGCAAAGTGACTAGCCTACTAATTATATTACATAAAGGAAATTAAAGTTAGTAATTATGTGATATTATTTTTCAAATTATTTTATAGTGAAATAAAAATAAATGATAAAGAATATTATACTTCTTATTTATATAGGTCTGCATACACAATATGATTGTAGGTCCAAGCTATTGTTGTGTATTCATTTCAAACTATTTAAGGACAAAAAATAAAACAAAAAATAGGAAAAACTAATAAATAATCAAAAGATAGGCCTATTAGCTTACTTATTAACTACATAATGTTTTACTGTAGTAAACACAGTTCAAACAAAGGACTTTAAAGATAAAAAAATATATATAAAAAAGAAAGAAAAAATAACCAAAATCTCATACTAAAATACTTAGAGAGCACAAAAAAATTATTGCATTTATAGAATTCTGCTTTAAGACAAGAGTTGTTTTTTAATTTCACCAACAAAACTATTCAAAGATTCATACTCTCTAATCGTTGATGAAAGTGTATTATATTCTTTCAAAGCTCTGTTTTTAAATGAAGTTATACCAAATTTAGAAGTTTTTACAGATGTTTGACATATTTTAATATTCTTTGCTCTAGTTTCATAATTACATTTTTTAGATAAAGTCTCAAATTTTTATGTTTGAAAGTAATTTGTTATTCAGTACTTTATACACAAATTTAACCATATTTAAGAAAATAGTTTTTTCAAGAGATAATATTTTGTATTTTTTATAGACGTGTATGGCCAAAGTTATCAGAATTAAAAAGATTTCTCATATCTCTATTTGGTGTTTTTTTTTATGTTGATCCCCAAATTATGTTCACATATGATAAATGTGAGTGGAATAATTAATAATGAGCTATACATTATTATTTTAAGTGTTTGTTGTAAGTTTGTGTTGAGTTCTTCTAAAGACCCCAGCAATAGGACAAATCTTTTTACATGTATTATCAACATGTGAGATGCTGATCAAGAATCAATCCTAAATATTTTATTTGTGACACAACATCTATTTTTTCTTCATTTAGATGTATATCACTTATGCAGTTTTTATTGTTCATTGTGGGTTTTGTAAAATAAATTACTTTGGTTTTTTCAACATCTAAAGATAAAAAGTTACTATGAAGCCACAGAGCCAACTTTTCTTTAAGTCTTTTTGAAAATTGGTTTCTATTTCTCTTATAAAGTTGCCAAATTACGGCAGACAAGTGTCTTCAGCAAACAGCTGTATTTTACCATAGAAACCATATTGATATATATTGTTAATATACATAAGAAATAATAAAGGACCTAAAACAGGGCACGCCACATGCTCTATCTTGTAGCAGCTACTGAAGGTAGTATTCCGATAATTTATAAAGACATTGTTTCCAATCAGAGAGATAATTTTTGAACCAATTTAATTCTATACCTGTTATGCCAATATTAGACAGCTTTTTTAATAATAATATATATCATGATTTATAGTATCAAAGGCTTTTTTATATCAATAAAGAGTCCACCAGCAACTTTACCACTATCAAGAAAATTCTCTAACACATTTACTTGATCAACTACAGCATTTTCTGTATAAGAATTCTCTCTAAAACCATACTGACCTTCATAGATGAAATTAATAGTATTGAGATGCTGTATAAGTTTATTTTAAACAATTTTTTCAACAATTTTAGACATTGCTGGTAGTAATGATATAGGCCTATAATTACCACAGATACATTTGCTACCAGATTTATGAATTGGTATTACCTTGGCAATTTTAATGTTGTCAGGTACAATGCCTGTTTCTAGACTACGATTAATTATTTTGACCATTATAGGTGCTATAGAAATCCCAATTAGTTTCAGCATGTGATTTGAGATATTGTCAAAGCCACAACTGAATTTATTTGGTAAATTCCTAATTATTTTGTCAATTTCAATTACATCAATTTTATCAAATTTAAACATAATATTAGCATAATCTTTTTGGTTGTTGACCACAAACTCACTATAAGAGTAACACTTTATAAAGATCTGGCTATCTGTTATTTTTCCAATATTTACAAAATAAGTATTTAAGTTAATTACCACTTCATGTATGACTGAAGTTAAGTTATTCCCATTTGTTTCTATTTCAGTTATTCTACTGTCACTTTTTTTAGATTTATTACAAAGAATATTGTTTATTAGTTTCCAGTTTTTTCTATTGTTTGTCACACATTTAAGAAAATCCCTTTTAGCTATCATCTTTTGATTTTTTTTCCTTAGATATGTTACTTTGTTTCTACACAAAATATATTCCTGTTTTATGGCTCTGTTAGTTGGATTTTTTTAAAGCTTCTTATACCATATTTCCCTTCTTTTGACTAGATTTATATACTCTGTAGTATACCAAAGAGGCAGATTTTTTTGGTCATGGTCTAAAATTATTTGTTCACAGGAACAATTCTCTCTAATGTTATTTATCAACATAACTGTATCATTATACATGTTATTTGTGTCAGATCTCAAAATTATTTTGCTAACATCTTTCTTGAAAACTTCTATAAACATTTTTTCATTTAAAACTACTTTTTTACTTGTTTTAAATTGTTTGCTATTTTCATCGTATTTTATTTTTAATGGACTATAATCTATTACAAAATTATTATGATCACAGATTGAGTTGCTAAAATTATACACTCCAAATATATTACTAGACTGAGAGTAATTGCTTAGAATGTGATCAATTAACGTGGTGGTATTTTTAGTAATCCTGGATGGGTTTTTGGTATTGATGCAATCAAATCCATTTGATATGATAATATCAGTGTATTTCTTTGCACCGGTGTTGTCTTTGTCAAAAATATTTATATTAAAGTCTCCAAGGATCAAACTTTGTTGATTTTTAAAAAATTCTAAGTATCTATAAAATTTTTTAAGAAAGCTATTGTTTCCACAATTTGACAGCTTACAAATGTATCATATATTGAGATGATTTTTAAAATGATTTGTGGGTCTAAGTAATATTCTGAGAGCAGATAAATCTTCTGCTTTATTTATGGCATTGTTATTAAATGTGTATTCACAAGATTTGTGAATCAAGATACCTACACCTTCCCCAGGCTTATGATCTTGGCAATCATATAGTGAAACATATCCATTAATATTAAAGAACTCAGCCTCACTACTGTTTATTCATGTTTCAGTGAAAACAATTGTATACATTTTTAATTTAAGTGAAATTAAAAGTGTTTCAAGATCATCAGTTTTATTTCTAAGGCTACGGATATTTATCCCAACATGAAAACAATTGAACAATACAAAACTTGTTTCACCTTCCTTCATGATTGGCTTACTCTACTCACTAGGATAGAATAGAATAACTTTATCAATGAATGGCTTACTTTACTCACTAGAATAGAATATATTAGAATAACTTTAACAAAGAATGGCTTACTTTAATCACTAGAATAGAATAGATTAGAATAACTTTAACAAAGAATGGCTTACTTTAATCACTAGAATAGAATATAATAACTTTAACAATGAATTTATCACTTTGAAAGCTAGTATTCATAATATAGAGACAAAAGAACAGAAAAATTTGTAAGACACCTTCCCCCATGTTAGGCCTACTTTAACCCCCTGCATATAACAGAATAACTTTAACAATGAATTAAATGTTCTGAAAAATAGTAGTCCTATACCCCAAACAAAGACAAATAAACAAAACACATTGTAAGTATTTTTTTTCTCTGCTAGGCTTACTTTAACCATTTAATATTGTTGAAACTAAAACTTTTTCTTTGTTGCTCATTGTCTTCCTGTTGCTGTCCCTTTTCCTTAGAGTAGCTGCTTTGTTGTCTCTTGTATTGGTCAATGTTATGATCACAATCATTTACATTTGTTGATTTTAAGATCTTTATATCAATGTTGGACTTGATATGATGGACTCTTCCATTCTTATTAAACCTTGCCTATATTTCCCCACTCTGATCCATATAAATTTGAAACCTATCTTCCTAAGTGATTCTTTGGCTTGTCCAAAGAGAATCTTATTTTGATGAGTTAGGCATTCATTTACATATATGGATCTCTTCATGCATGAGTGTCCCAAGGATATGTACTGAGCTTATCATCAAAGCTGGTTACGCTTTTGTTAAATTGTTTCACTCCGTTAATAATCTCAAGTTTTTTGTGTCTCTGACTAATTTAACGAGAATAACTGGGGGTAGTTCATTTTTCTTGTTGTTTGATAGCCTGTGAGCTATGTCACTTTCACCTTTATTTAGATCAACTTTAACACTCCTGCATAATTTTTCTACCAATTCATAAACATTTTATATATTTGCACTTATTATTGTGATTCCATTTATCTCAAAACTGTTTATTCGGGAATATTGTTGCAAGTCAGAGATGTCTTTACTAATCACACTAACTTGTTATATAACTGCTTTTGTCTCATTATCTTTCTCACTCATTCTAAATAACAAAGAGTCTACTTTATAGGAAATTCGCCTGCATTGGCGTAGAGGTAGAGTGGGCCATGATTTAGGAAAAACATTTTTAGTACTCCCTGCCATGATAATAATTGTGACTTCCCCATCACTGTGAGACCAAACTATATTAGTTTGACAGTCTGTCTGTGTATTCACCGATGCAGGTATTTATTTCCATTTGAAATCAGCTGTTTTGCCGTTGTCATTTTTCTTTATCTTATTTTTGTATTCCAAGTATATATTATATTACAGAATCTTTGTAATGGAATTTTAGTAACCATATTTATTTTCCAGGACTTTAAAGCATAAAGCAGAGAGTACGTTGAAATTAATTTCAAAGAAAGGACAATTAACACCTCAACTAGAGTCTACTATTTCTCTTGCTTGCACATTAGAAGAGTTGGACCTCATAGTAAGTACCACACAAGCTAATCAAAGCTATTTGAACAAACGCAAAACTTATTTAACCATCTGTGGGTAACGCAGTACATTTATTCTAATTAAAGTAACTAAATATTCTCTTGGCTTACTTCTATAGTTGTGGTTAGAACTATTGTGTCTGTAAAGTTTGCAAAGGAAAATTGTGTCTGGGATATGGACAATAACCTGGAACATTTGGTTATTGTAGAATTTAAACGTCAAATCAATGTCACAGTCTAAAGACAAGTACACACTTGGAAACTGTTTTCAGCATTGTTTCTCACTGTTTCTGAAATGTTTACTGTGTCTCACACCCATAGGGAAACAGTTAGCAAACATTGTTTTGCATTCAGACTTTGATGATGAAAGATGGATTCCTGTCCAGAGTTCTTTTGAGTACAAGAGCAAGGAGAATGCTGCTTTGTATGAGAAACTCACTGAAAAATGATTGCGTGAGGTTGGCGAGAGGCTAAGAAGAGAGATGACAGTCAGTGCTTGGAATGTGGTGACGTGAATACGAAATGTGCGAGTGAAAATCTTGAAATGGGGTAACAGGCATTGTACATCTGTTAAGTCAACAAGTGTGTCACATATTACATGTGAGGTACAATAAATCAAATGGGATGAACAAAAAAAATCCATATCTTCGTTTAATTGCATAAAACACCTGCCGAGTTATCTGAGTTTGTGATATACAATCATCAATTATATTAACATTATGTGTCTTGAATTTTATTAGTAATATTAAAATATTGCAATTGTTAATAATTGTGACAAAATAGATAAATTGTCATGAATAATGAACAATTAAATAGGAATTATGAAAATGTGGGTACACAGGGGTCTCCATCTTGCTAGCGTGGAAGACATTTACAAAAATATCTGAGCTACAACTGATTAAAAACGAACAAATTGTAATTTAACTGCCAATAGGCCTACAAAAATTAAATAAACTTAAAATGCAACAGCAGGACCAAAACAATTTGGAGGAAGGAGCTATAAACCATAAGGAGGTAGTGGCAGAACATCAGACATTCTAGGCTATGTCGAGAAAGGATGCTCTGAACCTAATTTTGGAAAGTAGCCATCACCACGATCAAACACGTTTTGAAATGATGCAGTCGCAATCACAGCAACAGCAAACACCAGGACCAACTTATAATATAATGCCCGAGTTAGCCAAAACCCACCTCCACTTTGATGGCGAGTCATCAGGAATGAACACGTCTTGAGTGGCTACATATAATCAACACCACAGCGGAACTCCATAAATGGCAGAATCAGTTCAAGCTGGATTCTGATAAGACTCATCTCACAGGTGCAGCTCAACATTGGTATCGATCCACTTTATCAGAAATATTCAGTTGGGACCAATTCAAATGTAAATTTTGACGAAACCCTCCTCAGGGGCGTAGTTAGCTAACACACTGGTTTCATGTTGAGCTAGACTGCTGAGGACGGGGAGATCAAGGTTCGAATCTCGGTTGGGTGAACTGGAGGGGGAGTAATTCCTAAAAATGGGTTTCCATTCTCTATTCATGCAAATGTGGGCTCACTTCCTCTGAATTCAATCTTCCCAATTCCTAACCCATTAGCATAATTAGTACTTAAGCGTATGACCTGAGCTGGTAGTAAGACACAGTGCTAAATTAAAAAAAAAAATTACAAACCTTTGAGAAAATTTGACCAAATGAAAAACCGTGTGCAAGACAAAAATGAAAACACACATTTTTATTTTCATGATAAAGTACGGCTGTGTAAGACCCTGGAATTAGAGTTCACAGACACTAAGAAACAACTTGCAATTGGCTTGTCATGTGAATTAAGTACTCACATCATAAACAAACACCATGATTACCTGGATGATCTCCTTCATGACATAAGGGACATCAAAAAAGTCAATGCACAGCGATCAAAACGTGTTACAGATCATCCTGGAAAACAGATTTTGTGGAAATCAAATGATCAACCTAGTTTAGGCCTACAAACAGGAAATGACATGAGCAGCTCACAAGAGATTAATCAAGCAAGAGGCTGGCCATCTCGAAATTAAATAAAGCATGAGTGGCCAGATTCAGTATATTATCAAAATGAAAAATGGGAACCATGTTGTTTTAATTGTCAAAAATATGAATATATTTTTCGGGACTGCTTAGAGACACAAAGACCCATAGCATGTTGTCTTGCCGCCAAGAGAACCATAGCAAGCGTTTCTATACTAACCGAAACAGACAAGTGAAAGAACCTATTCAATTCTCTTGCACCAAAAGAAACATAACTTATGATTTGGAGAAATACCTGAAGGAAGTGACGGTAGGATCTATATCATTTATGTTGGTAAGAGACACTGGCAGTTCATGTTGCACAATACAAGCCATGACAGCCGTCAAGTATGGGTTTCCAATCCAACCTTGTAAAAAAGTTTACATGGGTTTGGGAACACAGAAAATGTGATCACTTCTTTGGGAAGAATAGTTTCAGATATATCTATGGATAGTGTAGTAGGAGGTTATGTGAATGCTAGTTGTCCCAAACAATGCGCAAAGTACTGAGGTCATCATCGAAAGAACTTGGACATTACTGCCAAGTGTGGCATTTGTTAAGTTAGGAGAACATTTATTTGTTGGAAATACAGAAAAAATCCCTTTAAGAAATTAAATTTACCAGCAGTAAAAAAGGCTAAACCAATCAAATTGCGGACACTATAGGCCAACATTTTGCAAGGGACTAGCATTAATTTTGTTCGAGTTATGTCAAATGTACTTCAAGATGGCCAGCTAATGTTTGGTGGCGCTGTTTATAAGCCAGATGAGAACAGAGAGTTCTCCATACAAATTATAAATACAAGTACTGATGAGATGTACATGAAGAAAAATGTCAATGTGGGTCATGATGAATTAGTGAACATTGTGGATGTTGATCAATGTACATTAGGCCTACACAACAAATCAGCGATAATGGGTCAAAGTGTAAGATTATCGATAGAAAAGACCTCCTTATTGATAATCGTGCTAGTGAACAAGACATAATTCATTAATGAATTTGCTGAATGAGTTTAGTGATTGTCTTGCTTCTAACCTGTCAAAGTTAGGATGCACTGACTTGACCAAAATTGACATAGTTGAGATTCCCCAAACCGGTTGCTTGCAAATCGTATCGAACAAACAAACAAACAAACAAGAAAATTATGCTAAAAGAGAAACAGTCAATAAATGGAAGAATCATGGCATTATGATGGAGACTCTAAGTTGTAATATGTGAGTCAGTGTTACTGTTAAGAATGAAAACAGGAGCAAATAAGCTTGTCATTAATTACCGACATCTAAACCAACAGATCATAAGTGATAGCTATCTATTACCCCACATTTATGACCAATTTGAACTATTCTCTGGTGGCAAGGGGTTCACGGTACTTGACTTAGCTCACAGATATTTATAAATTCCTTTTACTGATGAGGCAAAGGAGGAGACTGCATTTGTGACATCAGAGGAAACAGGTCAATTTCAAAGAATGGTATTCGGTTTAACTAATGGACCATCTGAGTTCCATCGTGCTATGAACTGTCCATTAGGTGGATTATAAAATACAATAGTGATGTACTACTTGGATAACATCCAAATCCCGGCCAAAAAATTGGCCAGAAATACTAAATAGATTAAAGCTGGTCTTCGAAGCCTTGAGACATGCTTACCTCACATGCATGCTAAGTAAATGCGAATTTGGGAACAAAACCATAGAGTACTTGGGGTTTGTGATTAGAGAAGGAACCATACAACCCGGGCCACATAACCATTAGCAATCATTAGGTTTCCTAAGCCCAATTCTGTTCATGAAGTATGAAGGTTCCAAGGGCTCATCGGATTCTTCAGACAAGTCACTCCTCGCTATGCTGAAATAACTGAACCACTCTGTCGCCTAACAAGGAAAGACTGTCAGTTTGAAGAAGAGCAGAAGGTATTTGAAGACTTCAGGACTACCCTCATCCAGGAGCCTGTGCTTAAGCTTTATGATCCTAACGCAGCCACTGAACTACACCTGGATGCAAGTGCTTAGGGGTTAGCTAGAATACTTCTAACAGAAGGTGTAAATGCTTTGATCACAGATTGTTTGGTGGTACAATTTTATACAGGAATATGGCTTTGAGGTAAAACATAGACCAGCTGAGAAGATGGCCCATGTGGATGCCATGAGCCGTTCACCAGCGAGTTGTGAAAAAGGTGTGAGGCGTTTTTAACCCTATCTGTTGAGGATCAAGTACTAGCAATGCAACATAGTGATTCAGATTTGAGGAATATTATGTGCATACTCAAATTACCCCAACCACTCAGAACTAAAGCTGAGCAAAACAAGGTAGTTAATTTGTAAATTGTAAATGGGAACATGTGTAGTATTGAGAAACATAATCAGCAGATATTCAAATGTTTTTCCTAAAGTGACGAGAAAAAGTCTTACTGTTAAATTTCATAACTTGTCTGGACACTTCGCATTCAACCATACTGTTGCTAAGATGAAAGAAAACTATTGGTTTCCTGGCATGAAACGTTATGTCAAGCATCATATAGCTCACTGCTTTGAGTGCCTCCTGAGTAAGGTCCGGGGGGCAAGGGGGAGAAGGGGGGGCGAAGCTGGGCTACTCAACCCAATACCTCTAGTTACCCGACCTTTTCAAATTGTGTGCATCAATTATTTAGGAACTTTTCCTTGAAGCTCAAAGGGTAATTGTGAACTCCTTGTAATCATAGATAACCTGATAAAATCTGTGCATATCTATGCAGTGCGTGATATGTCCGCCAAAAGTGTAAGTACCAGTTTCTTTTTCATGATCGTGATCTATCGGAAAAAATAATGATATCCGTTTCAACTCATTGGGCAGACTTAAAGGACTGGGACAAGGATTTGAAAAATATTCAACGTGACCTCAACACTGCTGTCAACAAGACGACTGGAATATCACTCTTTGAGGCACTTGACGAATATAGACCTCGGCACCACGATGGGGCACTTAGGAGTCTCACCGATGTACCTGGGAACAGCACGTACCAACTACCCACAGGAATACAGAAAAGAGTACACAACACACTCATAGCAGAACAGTTTCACCAGAAAACATATTTTGATAAGCGAAAGTATACTATGTTTTGACATTGGAGAAGTACTGATGATGCGATGTGCACCAGTGCATACTGGCGAACCAACAAAGGGGTAGTCCAAGTACAGAGGTCCTCTTGTGGTTTTGAAAGTGTTCTCAGACGGTAGCACTTATTGAGTTAGTCAATTGACAGGAGATGTTAAACAGAAACACTATGCCACCACTGCGCCCATTTCTTAACTTAAGTCATGAGGTAATAAATACAAGATTGCTGATGGTGAACATATGAGTGACAAGTCAGAAGATGACAGGTCAAATGGATCTGAGCTGAAGACAACCAAACCTGATTGCAATCTTGTGACATTTTCAGGAAACATGGAAAAAAGTTAGCAAACTGTTTCTGAAAACACTAAAAAACATTTCACAAACAATTTTTACAAATGCGTACTAGGATGTAGAAACATTTTTCAAATATGACACTAATCACTTGAATTAACACAATTGATTCTTTTTTTTTTATTTGCAAATAAAATGTTTTTTTAGCTAACCGATTTCTTTAACAGTGTTTATTTTTAAATAGAATGTTTCTTTAGCACTAACATTAATTGTTCATAAATGCCTTTGCAAATATTTCTCTCTTGATCATGAACCAAGCTATGTTCAAAATTGCTTCTAAATATTTGTTAAAGACATTTGTAAAGCTGACAAAAATACAAACAATATTAAGTTATATTACCCTGAATGTATCTTGCTCTATATTCTTAAATACTTACTTGTTTATTTTTTAATTATTTTAAAATTTCATAAGTTGAATATAGTAGGAATATGTTATGTGCAAAACTTAAAAATAATTAAATCAGAACTTCTATGAGAAATTATAGTTGTTATAAAGTAAACATTTTAAATTTATAATAGCCTCTTATAGTTAACTTACTTTTGCCCGTGGCTTTGCTTGCATTAAACAATACATCATCACATTCAAAAACTTGAAATACTAGAAATGAATGAAACCTTGAAGAGAGCAGTGTTTTATGTGGGTATTAAGATTAATGAAGAAACAAACTTTTACCCCCCTCCCCCACCACACCCCAGCTCATTTCATGTGTCATCATATAGACCCACATCATCAGCTTACTCTCGGATTGTTAAAATGTAACTAAATAGATAACAGTTTCTTGTCTAAAAAAAATTAATAAGAAGTTGTTCAGTCTCTGAAATGTATAGATATTTATTATTGTAAAATAACTAAGAAATTTTTTGTTTAGCTTATTTTTATTCATGAATTTCTTTATTTACAATAATTTTGCATTTTTATTAGTTCTTCGAATGTTTCCTGCCTTTTTAGGCACCCTTTTGAGGGTCTCCCGCTGTTTTTGTCAGTTGGAAGGGGAAAAGCTGGAAAATCATTGTTTATAGATCAGTGGAATACAGGTCAGCACAGAGTTTAGTTGATTAAGTGTGTCTGCCACAATAGCCACACTAAGTGCTATACAGGTAGTTTTCTTCATGTGGATTGGGTGTTAACTTGGCCTAAAGTAACCTTTTTTTAAAAGTAAGACACCATGAAAGTTCAAGAGTTGCGGAGTTATTCCCTTGTTTCCTATTCCTTCCTACTCTAGCCCAGCGACCATTGTCGGCGAATCTCAAATTTGAGAAGATAAGCTACTCAATTCATCTTGTATACGGTCCATTACTCATTTGGTTTTCATCTTATTGCATTGCTTGATAGTTGGAACGAACAGAAATGTCTAGCTACAACTATTGTCAATGCTGTCATACTGTAGCTTATATATTTCTATTTAACTAGACAACCAACAAACTGAAAATAAAATATTTTGAAATATGTTGTAAAGGTGAACAAAAATTGTTAATAAACCATTGATAGACAAATATTTATAACAATATGCTGGATTTAAAATATATTTCTAAGATAGCACTCGATAAACTACTTGAACTTAGTGCAATGATCCTTTGATACACTGTTTATTTGTTAATATCCACATTCCTTCATAGCTAAAAATATCCCTAACTTTACTGAATGCTTATAGGCTCTCTCTTAAAGTTAAATCTAAATAAGACACCTTTAAATCGTTCACTGGCCCATTACAACTATGAAATATTCAATATATCTGAAAGAAGGTACAGGAAAGGTGGATATAAACATATAAAAGGAACAAAAATGAAAAGAAGAACACAGTTCCCACTTTACATTGCTGTCATAGGACAAGGAGGTAATGGCTGTGTCTTTAAGAAAATTGACCCTTACTGCCCAATCTCCCGACCTAGGTTTCTTTCTCTTGGAACTAATTAGAGGGAGTGTAAAACCAGGGTTCCTACTGTTTGGAAAGTCAGGGGAAAAAATAAGTCAGGGAAAGTCAGGGAAATGACAATTAATGTCACACTTCAGTTTCATCGGAAATTGTAAAGCCGCAGAAGGAAGGTGTTGCCAAAAGTGAAAGTAGTGTTAGTGGCTCGAAGAAACCCTAACACATTTGTTATGAAAGATAATATAAATAAGGCGAAAATTATTTGGGCTCTGAAAGTTGTTGACAATAAAATGTATTTCAATTCGTGCAATAATTTAAGTACAATTTTTTCAGTTGATGTTTCCTGAGTGTTCCATTGCTAGTGCCTTTACTCTCGGTGGAAGACAAGGCTGCATATTTCATTGTGCATGGCTTGGCTCCATTCTTTCATAACAATTTACTGGACTGCCTAAAATCATATAGCAACTTTGTAATTTGTTTTGATTAGGCATTGAATAAAGTTATTCAAAGAGGGTAAATGGACATTGTATTCAGATTCTGGGACAAGGAAAATCATAAAGTTGTCACTCATTGCTCGGACAGTGTTTTTTTTTCAATAGAAGCACCCTGAAGAGTTACTGAAGCATTTCTTGGATGGTATTTCTCATCTTCCAGTCTCTAAGTTGATACAAATGTCAATTTAAAGTTTATAACACTTCTTCATGAGCACATCAAATCTGTCACAGACAATGAAGTATGTATTTTGATAAATATGGGGACATGTGAGCTTCATGTTGTTCATAGTTCCTTGAGAACAGGAGTGGAACCTGTCAATTGGGATAAAAATTTCTTATTGTGTCACACATACTACCTGTTCACTGACTCAACAGCTCGTCAAGCATTGTTTACCCAGTTGACAGGGTGTACAGCTTTTCCTTTGGAGTTCTGTGGTGTGCGGTGGTTAGAGAATGCAATGTGCTTTCAAAAGGCATTACAAATTTGGGACCACGTTGTTAAGTTTCTCAAAGAAGAATAGCTTCTTAAAACAAAACCTGTAGGGATACTGAAAAGAGCAGCCTGTGATCCATTCCTGAAGTATATACTAGCTTTCTGCAAAACAATTGCAAATGGATTTCAGACTTTCCTTTTTGATAGGGTTTTATATATTTTGTTATTTTTTCATAATTTTCCCTGAACTGATTGGCAAGACGTCTGCTTTCTTATTCTTCCATGAGAGGTGAGGCAAAGTCGGCTGTAGGGGAGGAGGAGGCCGAAATAAATGTAATTAAATTAATATTTCCACATTAATAGTACCATAAAGTTATAGTGGAAATTTTGTGAGAAGTTGGTCAAGGAACTTGGGAAAATAGTCAGGAAAAGTCAGGGAGAATTTTTTTACAAATACTGTAGGAACCCTGCATCATGACTGGTGCCGTTGTGTATTTACAACATTCTTGGATGGTGCCAGTTAAAACTCTCGTATCTACAAAAATAAAAACATTTAAAAAAAATATTTGATGACATACTACGCAGCAGGAACTAATTGAGGAATACTTGAAGGGGATCCGATCTAATTAACTTTAGTTTAAAAAAAATTACAGTTGTTGCAAAAATGCCCCCTCCCCCAAAAACGCAACAGTGCCAATCACAGAAAATTGAAATTTTTTTGTGCAGATCATTAGCCAAAAATTGCTCATTTATTTTGATTGTCATCAATGAGGTGGGCTACCTGTAGTGGCACCAGAATCTTTTTGGTGTTGACAAGTGGGTGCGGGGATCAACCAAAACAAGATATGTTTGAAGGACTTAGATGCCCAAGCCAAAGGGTTGCGGGCCGAGTGCTATTTAGAGGTCCTGCCCAAAAAATAGTTGAAATTTGCATACCACTTGCAGCTATTTAGATTGGTCACCATCTGGATAAAAAAAAGTCTATAAAAGCTCTTTGGAGTGGTCATCGTCTGGATTTGTTTAAACATTTTGTGTCTCTAAAAGCTGTTTGGAGTGATCCTTCCCCAGAGTTAAAAAACAAATTTAATGCCGCTATAATTTATTTAAAGTAAAACTCACTTGTATTTATTTTAAACTTATTGAAGTTATTTAGAATTTGTTAAAATTGTAATTAGAATTCATTGCGTTCTCCCACCAAATAATTACTTTTTACATTATTTGTGTGTGTGCGCCGGTCTTATTGAAGAGAATGGCTGCCGATGATGGGGGAGATTGAGGTATGATCCTGTTTGGTTGCACTGAGGATGGTTTTCCACTCTACATCCATGAAAATGCTGGTGCATTCACTCTAAATTCATCCTTCCTCTGACATAACAAATTAGAGTAATTAGTGCATGGACATATGAGCCAAACGAGTAGTAAGGCGTGGTGCTAAAAAAAACCTGTAAAATTAAAAAAAGTATAAGTCATAAGGAAAAAAATGCCATAAGTATAAAAAGAGTAATAAGAGAAAATGGAAAAAATTGTAAGAAATGTCAAAAAGTAAAGCTAATAACAGGGTGTAAAATGACCTGGAAAACCAGAAAAAACAGGGGAAAGTCAGGGAATTTGCTTGGTCAGGGCAAAATAATTGAAAATTCAGGGAATTTTTACTATTCACTTAAAAAAAAATGCAACTTTGATTTACAATAGTCAAAATAAAATTTTCACCCCAGTTCTCATTGCTAATCCCTATTAACAGAGTTGTCCCTGATGAGCATACTAATCTCAATTCTCAAAGTCAACATGTGATTTTTGTGTCGTCTTTCCCCTCCTCTACTGCGCATCTTTAGCCAAAATTGAAGCATGGTTATGCGCATATACAAGAATTCGATTGTGTTATAGGAAGAAGAAACTAAAAAAAAAAAGTTTCAACAATTTTAAATTGTGCCCGTGTAAGGTGATTTTTTAAAATTCCATGATGTTTTCACTGAATTCTAACTTAGATTGCACTATCCAATAGGTCATTGCTTTAGGCTGATTTCCTTTAACTTCTTCATAGAGGGACACTTTCAGAATGTGTATGAAGGCCGTAGTCAAGGGGGGGTTTTGGGGGTTCAACCCCCTTCCCCAAAAATTAATGAACAAAATATATATGGCTCTATTTACTATTCAAACAATATCAAAATTAAGGTACAAGTACAAATTAGGGGGCTGAGTTACCATAAAAAGCACTTCAGAGAGCTTCTAGAAGGGTTAAGTATCTAGAATTTTTTCTAGCCTTCGGCAGCTATGGTGTTATGTTGCCATAAAAAAAAGCACTTCAGAGAGCTTCTAGAGGCTTTTAATGTTTAGAATTTGTCCTAGCCTCTGGCAGTTATGGTGTTATGTTGCCATAAAAGATAATTCAGAGAGATTCTAGAGGTGTTTAATATTTACAATTTTTCTTAGCCTCTGGCAATTAGGGGGTTATGTTACTATAAAAAACACTTTAGATAGCTTCTAAAGGTGTTTAATATTTAAAATCTTTCCCTGCCTTTAGTAATAAGGGGGTTATGTGTCATAAAACACTTCAGATAGCTTCTAGAGGTGTTTAATATTTATAATTTTTTCTAACCTTTTGCATTGAGGGGGGCTATGTTGCCTTAAAAACACTTCAGAGAGCTTCTAGATGTGCTTAGTATTTAGAAATTTTTTCTAGCCTTCGGCAATTAGGGCGTTATGTTGCCATAAAAACACTTTAGATAGCTTCTAGAGGTGTTTAGTATTTAGAGTTTTTCCTTGCCTTAAGCAAAATAAATAAATAGTAAATATTTAATATTTATTTTGTTATTGCAGTAAACCCTTTACATTCCTAGCAAATTAAAATTTTCTACCATACTCAAAATGTTTGTTTTACCTAATGTCCCGATATTTTCTCCATGGTAATGGTTATTTGGAGTACCTTCATGCCGAATTTCAGATTTATACCACACGGAAACGTAGTTGTTTCTATTAGTTTAGGAATTGTAAACCCCCTTCTTCTTTCTATTCAAACAACTACTTAGAAATTTAAAATTTTAAGACAAAATAGGTTATCTAGAGTTATCCTTCTACCTTCCTGCCAAATTTAAATTTTCAACCACATCTAAAAGTGTGTTCCCCTCTACCTCGTTTCCCAAAGTCCCAATTAAAAATTTAACATTTTCAGTCCTTAATATTTATTTGGAGTGGATTTCTGTTGAATTTCAGCTTTCTACAAGACTGGGAAGTAGTTATTTACTATTTTTTTGAAATTTCCCTTTTTTTCAATTAACTCTTATTTTTTACATTCATTACTGTTTCTAGCCTGTGGCCTGTGTCACGTTCCAATTCACTCTTAGAAATTTCAAATTTTATGATTTATCAAGCTATCTGGAGCTGTCTTTCTACCTCTCTGCCAAATTTTAATTTTCTACCTTATCTAAATTTTTTTTCAAATTATAGGCCTCCATTATCCAGAACCACATTATAAAATTAACAACTTTTGATTTTTCTGGTTGTATGGGGCAATTATAATACCTTTCTGCCAAACAAAATTAAAAGTTTCTAAGCCCAGCGGTTGGGGAATTATGGGGATGAGTGAGTCACACACATTTCTGCCCCTCCGCACCCTCTTAGCGGATGACATTTGAAAAACCCTAAAAATATCTAACCCAATTCTAGAAAGGAACTTTCATTTTAAATTTCAAGACACTTGGTCGGCTGGTTTAAATTATATATAAATTAATTTTGTAAACTTTCAACCCCTCTATTTTACCTCTTAGAGGTCAATCTTATTTCTTGCCTAGGGCCTAATATTAACCTTTACGAAAAATTTCAAGTTTTTAGGTCAAACGGTTGGGGAAATACAGTGATGAGTGAGTGAGAGAGTGAGTCAGTGGGTTCTACCTTTTATTAAATAGTTTTGATTGTTATTATTAGGTACACTTCCAAGATGATTGTGAATCAAATAATACCAAGATGTATAAAGTTTGACAGCTTTTAGTCTTTTCCTATGCCAGAATCCTACTTTATAGTAGAATTTTTTTAGGAAAAAATACCCTTCATAACAAACTTACTACAAAACTCAGTATATAGATATTGAGCTAAACTATTCCACATATACATAATATTTTAATTTATTTTATATCTTCTGTTTTCTTGGTTTTGTAATCTCAGGTTAGTGAAACAAAAAAATCAACTTGATTTGGATCTTCAACTAATAGATGAAAATTAGTCGAATGTCAACAATGGATGAAAAAGGCCAATCCTCAACATCCAAATTATCAGCAAAAACGGTAAGTAATACACTTAGTTCATCTTGAATTATAGTTAAAAACCTCAATAATATTGCTCTACCGGTATATACCATGTTTGTTGTATGGACCTAATATAAACCTACAAATATTTAATCTGTTTGTTTTGTAAAAAAAAAGCCCTGCATTTTATTGTTTGTTTCTGATTTTGCCATTGGTGCTGCAATTTGGTCTCATACAACACTGTCTACATTTAAATATAATTAAAACACATTAAATTCAAAAAGTATATTATCTATTGCAGCGGCTCATCTAGTAAGGTGGAGGGGTGAAGCAGAGGTATTTCCCTCCTTACACTCACGTTGAAAATAATTTTAATGAAAGCTTTAAATATATATTAACTATAACATAGATTAGTAGTGCAACCTGGGGGAGGGAAGGGAACAAATGGGACAGATAATTTTACTAAAAGCTAAAAATATATTAATAAAAATCGAAAGGATGATAGAAAGGTAAGGCCTAATTACACACCTACCAGAACTATTTGGGTGTCAATTTCTCATTTAAAACCCAACAAAACACATCAGAGTTATTTTCAGGGCACATCAGGCTCCTTTTTAAGAAGACGAGAGTAGGCCTATATAACTTTCATTAATGTAAGTTTTTTTTGGATGTAGAGATAGCCTTTTTCTTTATAGTCGAACCTTTCCATAAGAGTTTATTTTACTATCAAAAAGACATGTTGCAAGTTTAGGGATTGCGTATTTCTTTTGTTATGATTTCATAAGTTTTTTGACTGCAGGAAAAATATGCCCCTAATTCAGTTATTTTTGTCTCTTTAGCTAGATTGTAATAGATAAATTGCAATTAAATAATGTCTTTATTTCCTAATGATATTCATACTTATAGTAAGGAGAACTTGATAAATGTTTAAGAAATATTTAATTTAGAATAAATATTAGTTGCTTTACATTGATGCGCCACAGCATTTAGTCAAATTATATACAATTCTTATAAGATAAACATAACAAGGAACAATAAGTAGATAATAATGAGTAAGAATATATGAGGTTATGACATAAAAAATATAATAAGTTTAAATACTAATTAAAAAATATACCGACATTACTAATGGCAATTAGATTGCAACAAAATAAACTTGATTACAATATTAAGTACATAAAGTTAACAATATGGTATAATAATAATAATAATAATAATAATAATAATAATAATGATGATGATGATGATGATGATGATGATAATTATTATAATTAATAATAATAACAATACTAGATAATAATATAATAACAACAACAATAACATTAACAATAACAACAATAACAAAAACAATAATAACGACAACAACAACAATAAATTATTATTATTTCAATTTCCTTTATTATAGTGCTGGCCAACAGTCGTAAGACCTATGACAGGCCAGCACTGAAAAGTACACAAGTACCTTACAAATACATATATTTACACGAGAAAATATGATAAACAAAAATGGCTAAAAAATGGTATATGCTGATGAATAATTATGAAACAAGTTGTAATTAATAATGATAAGAATAAAAAATAGCATCAATAACAAATAGCTAAAGAGTGGTTAAAAGCAGTAACAATATGCAAAAAATAGATCAGAATATTGTAAATTTAAATATTATAAGCAGAATCTATACATGATAAATTATTGATATGGGATTTCCTAAAATAACTCTTTGAGTTTAGCTTTGCTTTTATGATAGAAGTCGAATTCGACAAATCTAGAATTGGTGCTATGGATATAATGACCTATAGGGCTTACCTTATAAGAGCTATTGATAACAAATAATTTTGGATTACGAGAAGCCCGAGAAGGGATATGAACACCTACATGATCAAGGGCAAATTTGCAAGAAATTTTATTATTGAAAATATTGAAAATATTAAAAACATTGAAAATATTAAAAATATTAAAAACATTGAAAATATTAAAAACAAAAAGGGCATCACAATAAAGTCTACGCAAGAAGAGAGTTTGGAGCCCTAAGAGGTTTCGAATTCTGTCATAATCATAATAAATCCGGTTGCTAAAGAATTTATCATAGCACGCAGCGACAAATTTTCTTTGAACATTTTCCAATCCAAGAGAGTCAGTTAAGGTAATGGAATTCCAAGCAACAGTAGCATATTCTAACTTAGATCTAACCAGGGCGTAGTACAGACATAAAAAACAGTCAAATTTCTTAAATGATGAAGTAATAAACTTAATAAGTCCAAGTAATTTCAACATGGTAGTGGAAATAAAGTTTGTTATCCAGGAGAACACCAAGATCATTAATATAAAGGGTGCGATCTATATTTCCACTGCCCAATTTATAAGTAAAAAAGAAAGGACTAGTTTTCCTAGTAAAAGATATAGATTTGGTCTTAGATTTATTAATAAACACTCCATTTTCCAAAGACCATTGTAGAATATCATTTACATCATTTTGTAAATCTATAAAATCTGCAATTGATTTGATAGTTTTAAACAGTTTTACATCATCAGCAAAGAGTAAATAACTAGATGAGCTCAAATATTTACCAATGTCATCAATAAACACATTAAAGAGAAGAGGACCTAAATTAGAACCCTGTGGTATAATAATAATAATAATAATAATAATAATAATGATAATGATAATGATAATGATAATGATAACGACGGTGGTAGTATAGGTAGTAGTAATATTATATATTTTACAATGTCATAAAACTTGAAAATTAACTAATAAAATAGATCAGTATGCTTGACATAATGTAGTTGATTGAAAAGCACCTCATTAATAGTAAGGTAATTAATTATAAGCTTGTTAGATTGACTAATAACTTAAATCTTTCTCTCATAATATTCACTTGTTTATTCTATTATCTACTACTTTTTTTTGTGACATATTAACTTATATTTCAATGTATTTGTTGGCTTATATATTTAATATATGGTGCAAATAGTATATTATGTTGACTAACCTGTTGAACATTTGACAATAAAACACTTTCATTGGCTACCTTCCTCACCTCATACCAATGCATGAAACATGTGTTACGCTATAATCTTAGCCTTCAACCTGTTCCTATCATGGTGCCAAAGGTGTACCAAAGATAAGAAAGACTAATTTTGGATGGTCATTTTATTAATTTTCTTAATGACTACATAATTATACTATCTTAAATTTTGAATACACTTGTTCATTTTCAACTTAAAACTCTTTTATGATAAAAAATATAAACTTGTATCACAAAGTAATTTATTTTATTAGTTCAATTTTTAAGTTTACCTTATTTTAAAATTATATCTTGTTACTTGCTTATGTTGTTAACTTTATGTACTTAATTTTTAATCAAGCTTTATCTGTTGCAATTTGATTGCCCTTTTAAATTTCAGTATATTGATAAATCACTATTTCAACTTATTATGTTTATCTATATTTTTGGTGTTTAGTTTGATTATTTGTTGTGGTGCATCTATGTAAAGCAACCAATTTTAATTTCTATTATAAATTAAATCTTTCTTGGCCATTTAATAAAGTCTTACACAACCAATTCCAGTTTCCAATTTGTATTATTTTATTTAGGTTATGAAAGCTGATATTGCTAAAACTTCAAGAAAAAGAAAGTATAATAATGAATCAGTGGTCTGCAACAAAAGAATAAAAAAAGTTAACTCTGTAACCGAACAAAACGTTAGTCAAGGTAATGTTCAAAAACAGGAGGAACAAGGAGAGAACAAGAAGTTGACAGCAATGTCACATGACTGTAAACCATCTACATCCAAAGCTTCGCGGAAAACGGTAAGTAGGCCTACTACTTTATGGAAACCTCATATTTTGTAAAATATATTTGGCTTTAGAAACTGACCAACCACCATTTAGCAGGGTCACTTACAATTTGAGCCACTCTCATGCTCAACACAAGTTGTCTTTTGAGGAAAGTTGAATACCACTTTCTTCTTGGCTTACCATCAGTGAATGGATTTGGTTTTTTCATCTCATTTATTATGAGCTACACACAATGAGTTGCTCTTTAATAATGAGATACTGTAGTTGTGTTGTTGATATTAACCATTCAATTATATTTTCTTCTTCATCACAAGCTAATACTGTGGATGGTGCCAAGCAACATACCTTTTGACTTTTACCAGAATAAGAGGTAGTATCCGAAAATTTCCGGACTGATGTCATAACACGTAAAACTCATCCTAGGGCTCAGACAAGGATACACCAGACTAACAGCCTCCAATATCAAATGGTTGCATTCAGTGGGAGAACTTGAGTCCTTAAACCTGGGTATCGCTAGGTGCCATCAAAGGGCATTGAAAAAAACAAGTAATGTAGCACACTTAAAGAATACCCTATTTATTGCTTTAAGAAGCATTGTTGGCTAGAAGAGGAAGCTACATGGTTCACATATAACTGTTTGATCACACGGATTACTGGTTCATTCACCAAGCGAGGTGCCACCATGACGATTCTACTCAATCATCACTACATGAACTAATATTAAAATATTAGGGTCAATATGTTACAGTATATTACAGGGTTGCCACTGACCTGGAAAGTCAGGGATAGTCAGGGAAGTGAAAATTGGTCATGGAAAGTTAGGGAAATGCAATTACTGCCAGGGAAAGTTTTTTAGTGTATCTCAATAAATTGCAGATTATTTTTTTCACAGTGTCTTCGATAAGAAATCAATTATTTTGAGGTAAGATGGTATACTATGTACTGTAACGTCTTATTTTTGAAACCTGATTTGGTTGTGGCTACGGCGAGTTGAAAATGTCACTTGCTTAGAACGAGCTTTAATTGTAGTTGATAACATAAACAAATTCATACACACTTCTAAATTGCCTCATACCAAACTGACTGAAAGTGTCATTAACACACAAACGACAAATTTATCAAATGTAAACTCTCTTTTTTTTAAGACTTTGGATGACAAATGTGAACCATTCCCACGAAAATTTTAGTCTGCAAGGCCCCTTATTCTTACTTGTATAGTGGTCATGACCTTTTAAGAAGTCTTATGAGCCATGTTGTTAAATCTGCTGACTGTGGTAGTAAACTTGTTGCTCTGGATCTTAATTGTTGTGAAAATCTACTTCAGTTAAAACACATTAACCTTGGGTTCATTACAGTGAAACACTTAAAGAATGTAAATGTATCTGAGAAATACATTCTTTCATTCAGAATGTAGTGTAAAAAAGTTGTGATAACAACTGTTAAAAAATTGCAAGCCATGGATATCATAGTACTGTGTTCATTGATTATTTTATAATACAAATCAATAAAAAATGTAGTCAAAAGGTGTGTGATGGTATGTCTATAGAATAGGAATGCCTGGAGTATGGTTTTCCTACTCACACTGTATTGGCAGCAATAATTGTCTAATATCGATACACATTTCTATCATGGGGTAGGAGGAGGGCATTTGCACTATTTGTAGTTATTATCTTAAATTGACATACTGTAAGTATTATTGATTTGTATTATTATTATTATTATTATTATTATTATTATTATTATTATTATTATTATTATTATTATTATTCTACCAGCAGCTTGTGAAAAAGTCAGGGATGTTTTATATTTTGGTCAGGGAAAGTCAAGTAAATGAAATAGAGGATATCATTGGCAACCCTCTATTATGCTGGCTAACCTGTTGAACACATGACAATAAATTACGCTCATTGGCTACTTTCCTCACCTCGCACGCTTGCCTGAAACCTGTGTAATACAATCATTTTTGCCTTCAACCTGTTCCCATAATAGAGCCGAGCTTTTGTCTACAACTAACTACTGACTTCTTATTCTACACAATTCCCGATCAAGTTCGAGAACATCCTAATTAATGTAAGTCATTACAATAGATGATGAGACCTCACAGTTCTTTCTCTTAATCTTAGCCTCAATTTTGCATTTCCCATTTGCTTGTTACTACATACTTATAACCAATTTTATACATTGGTTTTCCTCAGACCCGATGGTGATACTCTGACATTTAGACTATGATGACAGTGTAGTCAACCCATAAAAAAAGATAAGAGTGTGCCAAAGATAAGAAAGACCAATTTTGGATAGTTATTTTCTTAAATTGTTTTCAACGATTACATAATTATATGATCTTAAATTTTGTCCTCATAATATATGTTCATTTTCAACTAATAGCTCTTTTATGATATTAAATATAAACTTGTATTACAAAGTGATCTATTTTAATCAATTTTATTAGCTCAAGTTTCAAGTTTACAATATTTTAAAATTATTTCATCATAATATAACGTTCTGGCTCTGTGGGTCGTCTGCACTTCCTCTTCCATTCCTGTTGATCTCTCCAAACGTCTTCTTCAGCCATGCTTCTCGAGTCCACCCCGATTGTTATTCGCTTATATTGTTAACTTAATGTACTTAACATTTGATCAACCTTTTTTTTTAGTTGCAATTTGATTGCCCTTCATAATTTCAGTATATTTATAAACAATATTTCGATTTAGTATGTTTATCTTATACATCAATTGTATATAATTTGACTATTTGTCGAGGTGACCTGGCGGTCTAGGGGTAAGGCGTTGGACTTCGGTGCTGGGGGGTCCGGGGTTCAATCCTCGGTCCCGGCATAGATTTATCTGATGCCCAACCCCTTCCTTCACCTCTTACAAGACATCTATTAATCACAACTTGGGAATGTGTGGAATACCAGGCCTTCACCGTGGTTCGGATTCCATGTGAAACTGTAGGTCCTCCATTTCATCTCACAATCACCCTACCATTACACATTAGCGTAAGTGCGTATAACCCGAATGGGTAGTAAGACAATGGTGCTAATAATAATTTACTATTTGTCTTAGCACATCTATGCAAAGTACCAACTTTTTAAAAAAATTCTAAATTAAATGTTTCTCAGACATATAATAAAGTCTTAAACAACTAGTTTCACACTCGCACAACAAATACAATTTTATGCAAAATCAGTGTCTTTTTGTCTATATATACTATTTAGATTAAAATATTACTTGAAGAAAATAATTTTTTCATCAGTTCAAGATCTTAAAATTGTGTAAATTGTATTATGAACAATAGATTGATTTTAGTGAATAAATGCCAGTGATTCTCAAAGTTACTTTCAATAGTACAAAACACCTATATCTTATATGCTTTTGACACTACATTTTGTGTCGCCTCTTAAACCACTTTTTAGTAAAGGCCCAATGATGGAAGCCTAAATAACAATACAATGAAATTACAAACATTATTATAAAATGTGGTTTTTCTATTTAGTTTATCTTTATCTTAAAGTCCTTAGAGGGGCTACTACATGGCCACTTTGACCATTAACACGATAACTGAACACTAATTTGTGAAAACTCAAAACATATAAACATGACATTATTACTTATAGACAATAAAAAAACTGTCAAACATAGGCTAGAAGACAATTGTTATAAAATGTTTAAAACCTCACTGCTGCAACTCTTTAAATTATGTATGAATATATTAGTTATATAAACATTGAAATAAACTAATTAATATAATAGCTCTATTTCTTTTTAAACAATAATTTAACATATTATTACCATGTTATAATACTTGCCTTAAGTAGAGGGTGAATTTTTATACACATTGATGTAAAATAAATATTAACACCAAGTGAATTATAAATCATCCTCTCAAATTTGTGGCAACATATTTTCCAATTTGTCTTATTTTATTTAGGCTGAGAAAGCTGATGTTGTTAAAATATCAAGAAAAAGAAAGTATAGTAATGAATCAATGGCCTCCAACACAAGAACAAAAAAAGTTAACTCTGTCACTGCACAAAAAGTTAGTCAAGGTAATGTTCAAAAACTGGAGGAACAAGGAGAGAACAAGAAGTTGACAGCAATGTCACATGACTGTAAACCATCTACGTCCAAAGCTTCACAGAAAACCGTAAGTGGGCCTACTACTTTATGGAAACCTCATATCTTGTAAAATATATTTGGCTTTAGAAACTGACCAACCACCATTTAGCAGGGCCACTCACAATTTGAGTCACTCTCACGCTCAACCCAAGTTGTCTTTTGGGGAAAGCTGAATACCACTTTCTTCCCGGATTTCCATCATTAAATGGATTTAGTCTCTTTGTCTAATTTATAATGCATTGCACACAATGAGTTGCTCTTTAATAATGGGATACTGTAGTCGTGCTGTTGATATTATCCATTCAATTTTCTCTTCATCACACACTAATACTGTGGATGGTGCCAAGCAACATACTTTTGGACTTTTAACGGAAAACAATGTGGTATCCAAAATTTTCCAGACTGATGTTACAAAACTCGTAAAACTCACCCTAGGGCCAAAACATTGAGACAAGGATACACCAGACCAACAGCCTCCTCATTAAAATGGTAGCGTTCTGTGGGCCGGATTGAGTCCTTCAACAAAGATATCGCTAGGTGGCATCAAATAGAATTAAAAAATAAAAATAAATTTTAAGCATGGTTCCACTGAAGAGAAGCAGGAAATATCCATTCTGGGTCAATCGCCTGGCTTCCACAAAACTAGGTTTAGGTAGAGGAGACCCAACCCCCTTCTTAACATAATCCTACCTCACAAAGAGTTTAAGTGGACTGAACATTACAATTACAACTGTCTCTTTATGATGGATATGTTAAAATCGAGTCTTTAAGCAACTACACATTTGGAAGTGCGTTTTTCTCTAAGCATTGTCACTAGCAAACCTCACTGTTGATGTACTCAACCTGGCTTAAGGAACGCATCTAAACTTTCATAAAGCTCAGCCTTCTTTTTCTGTGCCAAATGACCGCCATCACCCTCGAAGTAGTCCCCTTCTGCACATAGACACCGCTGCCAACAACTCTGCCATTTTTGGAACGCTTCTTGGAAGTTGTCCTATGTGCCTGCGATTCTGCTTGGATCTTTTCAAATGTGTAAAAACGTCATCCTTTAAGCTTGTTTTTCATTTGTGGGTATAGAAAGAAGTCATAGGGGACCAAATCGGTGGAATATGGTGGGTGGGGGATGAAAGTAATTATGTTTTTGGCCAAAAACTACTGGATGAAAAGGGAAACATGAGACAAATTTTTTCATTATGTAACAATCTGTTATTTTGTTGCCAAAGTTCATAACAAACCCGGCAAAAAAGTCCCAGTAGAACACGGAATTCATTGTTTAGTCTGTTGGGACGAATTTCTTATGCACTTTCCCTTTGATGTTAAAACAATTTAAAAAAAATGAGCATTCTCTTAACAATGCTCTGCACCTTTCTGGCCTTTTTTGGTCTTTTTTGGTCTAGGTAATCTTGGGATTTTCCTTTGGGAGGAATTTTGCTTGGTCTCGGGGATGTAACCAGTGATAAGTCTGGACCAGAAGGTTGCATTATTAGGGGCAACCTGATGAAGATCATCAGTTCTAAGAATTTTGGACACATGTACATGCCCAATCCAGCAGTCATTATCCCTTGGCATGTCTCATAACCAATTCCCATCTCTTAATCAAGGTTTTGAATTGTCCAAAGTTAATTATGACTGACAATCTTTTGAAGATTTACAACCTTGTTGGGTGATGTGCATCTGCTAGGCTCCATGTTGGTCGTCTGCAACGGATGTACAACCGGCCTTGAACTGGACCTTCACTTGAAAACACCTCAAAGCCAATGCTTTATTCCCCAAACACTTGTTGAATCCTTGTAAGGTCTTTTGTTAGACTGTTCCCAAGATAGGCACAAAACTTGATGCACATTCATTGTTCTTTTTTCTGATCCATCGTGAAACTCGCCACAGGCCACATACACGACTACAAATAAATGGACATACAAAATTATCACAACCACCCAGCTGTGTTCATCTTTGTACACTGACTCCCAAGACATGCTAGTACCACTTTCTATCATTTCATAGCACTTTTAAAATATCTCTCCACATGCCGGTACCGGTTTGGGAAATTTTGGATACCACCTTGTATGTGTAATATTTCTAGGCATCCCAAATTATATGGCCGCAGTGGCTACTGGTGTACCCTTAATCACTGCTTCTATGGCCTTAGCCATTTGATCACAAGAGTAGTTTCTTTTAGATGCTATATCTAAAACATTGTACAACAGGTATTGACACTAGTTTGTTCCACGGATCGACACCGTGTCCTAGACTGGACATAGGTTACTAATAAATATATTTCCAATACAGTCAACAATAGCATATACATTTTTTCATAAGCTCTTTGTTCAAGGACAGTAAACTATTATTAGGGTTGTACCAGTCATTGACAGGGTATGTCAATAACTTCTAAATCAGAATGATCATGTTATAAATCCCCCCTTAAAATTGACATCTACATATTGAAGGTCTTAATATATCTTTTATTACTTATTCTTTACACTTCCATTTAAAATTGCACTCGCCTTAAAATTCAGTAATTTTTTCATGAAACCTAATCAAGATGTTCACTTACCCTTACTGATTTCATTTGTGAAAATCGAATAAATCATTTCTGCTTACACACTTGAATTTATCATATATTTTTCTCGCTCCACAAACTTAAATACTCTTAATCAGCTGAGATGCAGTGTTTTCAGGATGAGTTAAACAAAGACTTCCTTTCAACCCAATTGTTTAGAATAATTAATATCTCATATTATTATTATTATTATTATTATTATTGAAAATAATAAAATATGTCACTTGGTTGTTCTCTGTAAACACTGGCATGTTTACCTTACTTGTGAAAGAGGGCCACAAAAGAATAAAAATAGTTAACTCTGTAACTGAACCAAAAGTTAGTCAAGATAATATTTGAAAACTGGGTAATCAAAAAGAGAAAAACAAGTTGAAAGCATTGTCACATGACTAAACCATCTATGTCCAAAGCTTCACTAAAACCAGTAGTAGACCTAATATGTTATGAAACTCACATTTTGTTAAACATATTGGGCTTTAGACACTAACAAAGTTGAAGGACTTAAGCTCTCCCAATGAGGGCAGTCATATAATCCTGGAGGCTGTGGGTATGTTGTATAAATAACTTGGGTGTGAGAAATGTGAGCTTTTTGCACAAAAAAAAAACAAACAAAAAACCCTTGTAACATACTAGGGTGTGATGCAACATTTTCAAATGACATCAACTGGTTTCTCATTTCAATCCAGTTTTATGCAGCAAAGTGTGTTCATATTAAGTGTAAACCGGAGTTTAACTTTATTTTACTTTAAATAACAAAAATTACGTGCTGATGTTAAATTTATTTTATTTCAACTAAGAGCAACTGTTTGAAATTGCATATGAGCAGATCTAGATTGTATGATCAACTTGATAATACACACATTTTTACAACAACAATTTGAGATATCGTTACTAGGTAATATGACCCAATTTTACATTGCATATGAATTGTGATGATGTTACATTAAACTTTTTATCAAATGTGATGATATTGATAAAGAAAAATGTAGAGTACATTATTAACTGTGGGAGCAGTCAAAACAAATACACTTTTATGTGATCTATGCACTCTTGACAAACCTTCATCAATGACTTATAACCAATTAGTAAATATCTCACAAAGTAATTTATACCCTAAGCCTAGTTTGATTGCTGAAAGGTATAAGTGTAATCTTTGCATTCAATTGGAACATTAAAGTGTGGCGGGGTATATAGCTAACTTAAAAAATCTCTTCACTCATTTTGATTTCTAAGTATCACTGAACGATTATTTACCTGACAGACTAGTCAGTGGCTTAAGGAGTGAATCAATCGAGCAGTGTCTTATGGCAGAGCCTGACCTGTCATTAAATAGCACAGAGAAAACAGCCACATTCTCGGGAGCAGTGGAGCTTAATGAAGCAACGTTTGTATATGGTTTTAACATATCATCTGACCAGCAACAACACATCCAGCATCTAGCATCAAGAAAAATAGGGCCGAATTCAAATTTACCCCTGGAGAGATGTGTAATGTTACAGTGCTGACACTTGAAATCTAGGTCTCTATCATACCACGGCTTAATAAAAGTCTGCAGCCTGATTTTATCACTATCAGTTTACTTATACATTGCCTTTTTTCTATTGACACAAATGTTTACTTATGTTATTCCTTTTGTTTACAAGTTCGGGCCATCATATAACCTCAAAATGTTGTATGATCCTTTCCTAGCTTAAATTGTGACATTTGTTCCCTGTTTAGTTATTCTGGTGTCACTGATGGGAACTGAATCTATTTCTACCTCTACAGTTTTACCTCTGATTATGGTATTTTCTTAAATGGGTTATCAGATTGATCAAGCACTGAAAACTTTGTCACATTTACATTCTTCTAAAATTTCTTCTTTCTTTTCTCCTTAGTTCTGGCTAGTAGTGCTTTTTGTGTTCGTTTTATGTTCTTTGCAAACTCTTGCAAAATGGCCTGAAACTTAATATTTTAAAATCAATAGTATTAAAATATGTTTTGTATACCACATCAATGATTACATTTATTTTCACGTTTTTGTGCATTATTTGGAACTTTCCTTTGTCTTTATTCAAATTTAAACTTTATGCACCTTAGCCTCGTGGTGCGATGCCTACAAGGATATATACATGTATACCACGTCAATGCTTACACTTATTTTCACTGTTTTACGCATTATTGGGAACTTTCCTTTGTCTTTCTTTAAATTTGAACTTTATGCACCTTAGCCTTGTGGCGCTACACCTACAAGGATGCCTATTTCGTTCTCACCACTAGTTAAATGAAAGGTAACTCCTTTGTATATTCTTCCTCAAACAACATATCTTTAATTGGTCCTTTTATAAATCCAGTCACTAATTTATTTTTTCATCCAAACCATTTGCTGCCCAAATTAACATTATCTCACCTTGCTCTTAATTTTCAAATACCATTGATTTACTGCCTCACCTTCAATTTGGTTTAAATCAAAAACTCAATATGTGAAACGCCTCTCTCTTGAAACGCCTCTCTTATGAAACGCCTCTCTCTCGTTCCTTCGTTCTAGAAGGAGTGGAGCCCATCTGATCTCAATGTTACCAAAAATAAACCATTTTTTTTTCAGGTTAATGAACAGTTTTATTTCACATTTCCATACTAGCGTTCTAGAGGTGAGCTTGCTCACTCCGAGCAAGCGGTCGTACGAGTGTGTAGAGAGTTCGTGTCCCAGTCCCGGACGAGCCAGCCAACCCCAAGCTCGGCACCGCTCTCGCGGCGGGAGACAAAACTACACCCAGAGCCGCGGCTGACCACTGCGCGAGCACCCGATAAAAGTGGTGGGGAGGATAGCTCGTACGTCACTGGCACATATGCTCCCGGAATATTGAAACCCAGTTTGAAAACTGCCCTTTAAATATTCCACATAGCTCGCTGTATTTTTTTTTATGGTAAAAACTGGATCGCACAAGTCTGTCATTACAATATTGAATGTGGCTGTTGTCTGATGAGCGTAACTAAAACTGACACTCTTCTTTTGTCTGGAATATTGTTTGCGATGAAAATCTTATCACTTCTATTACCTTGCCTTAACAGAAATAAATATTACCCAGTTATCAACATGCATTAAAAGTACGCTCATTAAATCTTATATTTTTTTATTCTTTTCGCCAAATTACGTTATTACCTTTAATCAAGTAATGAAGCACACACAAATACTACGATATTTACTGCTTTAAGAAGCATTGTTAGCTGGACAAGGAAACATGTTTCACAGATAACTGTTTAATATCACTGACAGATTAATCATTCATACACCAAGCGAGGTGCAACCATGAGAATTCTACTCATTCATCATCATCACAATATAAACTGTTATTAAAATATTAGGTTCATTATGTTACCTGTTGAACATATTACAATAAACCATTTTCATTGGCTACCTTTCTCACCTCACACCATTGCATTAAAACTGTGTATATTACAATCTTTTTTCTATTCCTATTGTTATTCGCTTATATTGTTAACTTTATGTATGTAATATTTAATCAACATTTTTTTGTTTCACTTTAATTGGTCTTCATAATTTCAATATATATATATATATATATATAAATATATATATATATTATATATCAATATTTTGTCTTAGTATGGTTATCTTATATCAATTTTATATAATTTGCTATTTGTCGTGGGGCCAAGATGCAAAGGATCCAATTTTTTTTCAGTTTTAAATTAAATCTTTCTCAACCATTTAATAAAGTCTTAAACAACCAGTTTCACACTTGCACAACAAATCAAGTTTAATGCAAAATCAGTGTTTTTTTTGGTATATAAATAATCTTTAAATTTAAATATTATTTGAAGAAAACCATTCTTACATCAGTTTCATCCTAAAATGATGAAAAATGTGTTATGAACAATGGATTGATTCTAGTGAATAAATGCCAGTGATTCTCAAAGTTAATTTCAATAAGACAAAACTTCTATATCTTATATTCTTTTAACACAACGTTTTGTGTCACCACCATTCTTTAGTAAAGACCCAAATGAAAACACAATGATGTTGTAAACATGCTTTTAAAAAATGTGGTTTTACTAGTTAGTTTATCTAAAATTCCTTAAAGGAGGTACTACATGGCCACATTTACCATTACCAAGATAACAGAACACTAATTTGTGAAAACTTAAAACATATAAACATGACATTATTACTTATAGACAATAAAAAAACTGTCAAACATAGGCTAGAAGACAATTGTTATAAAATGTTTA